>MU940881.1:0-10958 GCA_036418165.1 Cooperia oncophora
GGTCGCAAACTAGCGTATTTTCGAAATGTTACCAAGACAATCGCAAACTGTCGCGCCATCGCACGCTGCGAATTCTTCACCAGTGAGCGCGGCATTTTGACTAAGACCACAACGACAAGAAAGCTGACTTATGAACACTCCTGTTCAAGTACTCCATAGAGAGAAACGGTCACAGTAGAGCATCGTATATTCGACTCGAAGCCATGTGGATAGAGTGAGCGCGTTCCACATTCCAAAAAAGGATCGATCAACGGCGAAGACTTCATGCTTTATATGCAAACTATCCAGTTGTCGGTGGCGCCGATCTCCCTATCAACCCGACGAGTTACGATTGTCACGCCAAGTAAAGATGATATCTTCGCAATCAGTCGGGGCGGTGTCAAAATGCATAGCACGGCACTTTCTAACACTGGTTGTTCCCTCCACGGAACCGACCACCGACCGATCGAAGAAAAGATAGAAAAGAGAGCCGGAGGCGTGTTCATTCTGCGTCTCCTAACACCACTCCGACCATATCAACGTACTCAGTATTCCCTGGCCAGACTACTTGACGAGTTGCAGTATTACCACATTGGGTGAGTTGGGTCATGGGGCGGACGTAACCTTCCTGGAGCCTCTTTTGCCTCTTTCGTTGTGACTCGCAAATGCAGGAGTACGACCCTGTGTCCCAATGGCGTCGATGTCAACTTGCTGATGAGCCTCCGGGTTTTCGAATAAAAGGAATCGTCTGCCGAACAGACTTAACGACTCGGCTCTTTTCAGAGGGTTTTCTTCTTTAAGTTTTCTATTGCCTTTTTTTGAAGAAGTAACTGCTACTGTCGAAGCCAGAAGTGATGTTTTGATGAGCCCCCACATTCACGTTACAGCAAAGTAGGAACCTTAAGGCACGAGTTTCACGAAAGTTTAGGCAATTCTTCAGATGTCGTGTAGTTTTGCCTGATTTGATTAGTCCTTATAAGATTCTAATTCATAAGTGGAGCAAGTCAGTTTTTGTATTCGTGGGTCCGCGAAGGTGTGACGTGTGACTGTCTGATTTTTTCCTGCTTTAATCGATGAAATATTTTCAGTGTGATGTCCGTGACCGCAGAATCTGCAGAAGCTGCACGACCACCTTTGGTTACACAGAAAAGTGATGCCGAAAAACGTAAAAATTCGATCAAGCGAAAGGTAAAATTCATTTGAGCTTTTTCTCAACGGTATTGTAATTGGAGGGGCACGGACTGCAATTCTGGATTACGCTCATTTCTGACAATCTGTCTCAACCTTAAAATCCGAAAAAAAAGTCCAGAATCAGGTTTAGAACACCTGACTGAGCACCATTTAGGTGAGAGGTCCAAGACAAGATGAGAATGAAGCTGGCGTAATCTTCCTGCCCCCTTTTATGGACTTCAGCACTAATTACTTTATTTGCAACACTATCTACAATATTGTTTCTTGCTGATATTCTTTACTGGTGGAGAAACTTGAGCATGACGCAGTTAGGCAGTCGGTTTAAAATGGACTACCAACACCAACTGGACGGATCATTCCCCTGCCCACCGCGCTCCGTTCTCCCATTTACGACTGTGCTGCGTCAGGTAACTGATTTCTGAATGGCCAATATGACAAGGCATATGAATATGAAAGGCTCTTCCGGGTCCACAGATTTCTCTAGAGCTTATCTCATCGCATGACCCCACGATTAGAGTAGAAATCAAATGCATCGCGCGCTCTAATTTGGCACCGTCCCCCCCAATCAGTGGATGCCTAAAAATCATACATAACTTTTCCTGTTCTTCTGTTTCTTTTTTCACTCCAGATTCTATAAATGATCGTTCGCAAATCCTTTAAAAAATGTATAAGTGCAGTCGGGCAACTGGCGTATGTTAGCATGCTTTTCCCTTCCATCCAGGATTCTGTTTGAACAAAAATTCAAAGAAACTGAAACTTCTCGGGCTACACATCACTTCAGGTGCTTTGTGAGCTGACGACTGGGTGGTTGGCAAAGGCACTCCATTTTTATGGGCGCATTTTCGAGAAATGACTTCAATCATTATGATGGAGTCATTTTCTTCCATCTTCTGGTGTTCAGTCTGTCTGATAACCCTTTTTCGCCGGAAGAAATTGCTTTGACGTAGCGATAGGTGACTAAGCACCTGATACGATAAAGAAAACCAGTCTCTGAGGCGATTACGGTTGTCAGACAAGTGTTATTGTCGACTTTAGGCCCAAAGTAGTTTCTACCATTCCAATTAAAGAAGAAAGCTGGCTCCGGTCATTATTTTTCGAAATGGCCCATATCTGGCACTTTAATCAGGAGTGCTCCCTAATCTGGGAATTTTCTCGAAACACCGTAGGCATCATTGATTAACGGCCACTGAACTGAATTCAAGCTAGGAAACGGATATTTCAATGCGTGCGCGCATTCTCACAAGGAAAAGTAATAGGCTATTGCAATAATTAATCAACTAGAACCGCCGAAAATACAATATAATCAATACATAATTCACTGAGATTATTTTCGCGTCTCTTAATGGCGCAATCCTATTGTATGCACGTGAACAGTACGGTCTTAATCAGTGAAAGAATACAACTGGCCCCCCCATATGATCAGCGTGGAATTCGCCTCTATATGCGTCAACTGTTTCTTATCCTCAAAATCCGGAAATAGCTTTTCTTTTCTGAACACTGCCTCATATATCTTTTACAAGTAAGTAAAGAGTATTAAACAATGAATAAACAAATAATCCCTTTTACAGATTGTCGTCGGTCCTGCAATCACGCCACGTTACGAATACACCATGAATAAGCAACGAACGAAATCCTGTAGTGTGAACCAAAGGATAAGCCACACAATGGAGCTTCCATAGCACATGACGTGAAGCCGAAGGGATTTCTATCAGCATTCTGACAATTATCTGTGTACTGAACGATATCGCAATTGATTGATACGGTACTTTATTGACTTATCCAGTTGTGTACATAGCGTTGTTGTGGTGCTGATCTCTCTGAAAAAGGAAAACAGTGATTGTTCATGTTGCTCAAGCATGACCTCATTTACTCAGTTCAATAAAAGTTAACAAATAGTAGACAATAGACTGGTAAGCAGAAACGCAGACTACAATCGAACACTATTGGAATGCGCCATGCATGCCGACTCTGACTCAGCTGTAGTGAAAGACCAATATTTTAAAAGTACTCTCATAGGTGCGATTCCGGGGTGGAGGAGCCTAGCGGGGCGGGCATTTTCGCCCCATTCCCTATTGTCCATTCGTCAGTAATTCATTGCGTTTTACAGGAGTTGAGAGGTATTTTTCTACGGAAGGTTTTTTGGTGGTTTTAAGAACTGTGAACTGTGTATTTACAGGCGTGGCTTCCTCACAAGGCTAAGATTAGTCAAATACCTCACCACCATGACCAAAATGCGCCTAATCGTGCTATCTTTCGCAAGGAAATGCGCCAGGCAATGTTACAACATAAAACATTCAATCCATGCATTTATTTGTGAAAAAGCACAACTTTCTTAAAGCTCGCACGCGGCCTATGGCGTAACGCAGTAACACAACAAACTAGATTACCCGAGAAAATAGTGCGATTGAGATCTCAGTCTCGCACGAGTATAAAGTCAGTCAATGCAGATGATAGCTTCTATTCAAGAGAAAGCCACTAGTTTCACCGTTTAACATACTGTATGTACTGTCTTCATAGGAACAGTGATTGCCCACGAGAACCGGTCATCATAGGTGATTAGTAGTTAAACTTCTCTCACATTTTCAACACCAACATCGTATGAGGTGTACAGCAAGAGTATGCTTCCTTCTGAGCTTCACTTGCACTGATGAGTGTTAAGTTTTCAATATATTTCGAGAGATAATTTCATCGTCTTCGTTATTATTAACGACATACTCGGCCCCTGAAGGACGCGCAACCCAAGCTTCTTGACCGATAACTAAGATAGTAGAGCATGTACCCACTGAGCAGAGAGCCGACATAAAACCCTCTTCAAGTTGATCCATTACATCCCTTGTAGCGTAGACACCTAATTAGCGGTGAACTGAAAAACGCTACTGGCACGCTGTATGTCAGCTACTGGTATTAGATTTGTCTTTGGTTTGATTGATCAGAATACCTTTTCATTACAAATAATCACCAAGGTTCCCGATTTGCGGACGCGTAAACTACTTGGCGCATTCGAGGAAAGGTCATTCAAGCTCATTGAGGTTGTGATTTATATAGGCCTAGTTGAAACTATGGGCGCTTTTGTTGAATAGCCATTCTGACGCACTGTCCTGCTTCCACCAATACTCTGGCCGTACAAGCCCTAGACGTGAAATTCCGGTAGTCGCTTAAGGCGGATCTCTGCCTAGTAATCAGCCATTATTAGCTTTTGAATGAATAATTGAACTCGGTTTTCTTCGAGGATTGTTGGAAATTCCTCTGGTAGTCTTCTCTGCAGATCAGAAATTTTGATCTGCTAATCGAACCCGTCCGGTCTGGAGGGCGACCACCCTCTGCCAAGTTATCATTTTGGGTAGCTTCGTTTTCTCGTACATTTCTCCTCTTACTTTACTTGCTCCAAAAAAAACTATTGTGCCATACTTAAGTAATAGTTGCCTGTGATTCCCCTTTCGTTTTCCAGCTGGTTTAGGAAGCACCTATTTGAAATGCTCGAAATTATCAATGCGTGACACAGCAGTATGGATAGTGTTATTGACACGGCTCAAATCTTGTGTTTTTCGTTTCTTTACCCTTTTTCGCCGCTGTTCGACTTAGGAGGGGCATTTGCACTTTCGCTAGTTTCTTTTGCTAGTTTCTGCTAAATCAAAATTCTTCTCTGGCAAAACCTGAAAACTCTTTTCAAGTGGAGACGTCGTCGGATTTGGGGATCCCTAGAGGGGGATTCGTGTTTGGTTGGGAGGGGGTGGCACAACTGTTTTCGGGGGGTTTCTGATAGTTGACTTCTCCCGGTCTTTTCCGTTTCTCCTCTGCTATTCATTTCACCCCCTCCCTTGCCCTCCTTCCCTCTCATTAGCAGGTTTTCAGGAAAAAAAAGAACTTTCGAAAAGAAGGCCAGGAAACGAATTGGCGGATCGTGCCAAAGGAGGAACTTTTGAGCGGGATAGGGGGTGTTTTCCGCAGATTTTCCCCTCAACGGCAGAACATGCATAGTTTTATAGGGGCTATACAGGTTTCCACAGGAGACAACAGCAGTGATCAATGGAAACCAGCAAAATGCCCCCACCAAGCCAAACTGCTCTCTTTTCCCCACTTTTTTATGATTTTTTTTCTTACTTCCGGCCACCTGCACTCTCCTACCGCCCGCTAGCCCCACTTACAGTCCGTTCTGAATTTGTTGCAAGAAGCAGGTTTGCAACTATGAGACTTCTTATTTCCAGAGTTCATTGGACAGCGCTTGCGATTGTGTTGGCGCAAATTCGGATAGGAAGTGAGGTAAGCTCTGCCACATAATGGAACTATCGTGGTGTTCGAACTGCTGCAACCGGAGGAGATTTCAGGCCTCAGAGCTAGAAGACGCTGACAGGAAAGCATTGTTAACATATGGCTTCGTACCGAACTCGATTGAAGGCAGCGGATTTCTTGAGGAAGAATCTGAGACCGAAGGTAGGATGCTCCATTAAACCATACAATTCCCTGACATTTCATCGGATTTTCTCTTGCTGATGGCAGGCATTTTTTTAGCGATCTTAATAAAGTGGTGACTGGGGTTATGGATTACATTGCTGGAAAAACTGTTGCACTAATAACCTTAGAGCGGCAGTCAAAGGAATTCTTGTACAAAACTAGAATTCACCTGTACGTTCTCGTTGATCGTCGAGTTGCACTGAACAGGGCTAGTCTTTGACAGACGTGCGACCCCGCCCACTCCGCAGAAGGCCCGCCCACGCCTGAAAAACTTCCCAATCGGCAGACTAGAGCATTAATATACAGGTGAGAGTCCGAATGCCGCCCAGGCGACATCGCCTGTGTTGTGAAAGGATGACTTTAAATCCATATTCATAGGGGCCCAGTGATTTTCTATATTTCAGCTGAAAATGATGATTTTGACTGCAAAAGCTCAACGATGACGGTTGAACAAAGAAAGCATATTCCGCTACACGCACACAGGCCTTATGAAGCAAAGATTGCGTTAGGACCAACCGAACAAGCACGGGAAGATGGGAACCGGGCGAAATATTTACTTCTTGGTGAGTCAATTTACTGCGTTCTGCTACTTACTGTAATGATTAACAATTACAGGCAAATTTCCTTTTCAGAGATGGGACTGCAAACTGGAGTTATTGGCTCACCAACGGAATCAAATGTGCTCTGATCACATCATGTCCAATACAAGTAATCTGGCTGGATCACTTCTTGCCATGCAGTGAGTCGTTAGAACGCTTGAAGATTTGCACGCATGACCGACTTCTAACAAATCATGGCATTCGCGGGAGGTCTTTGACACACTTTTGGGCTTCGTAGCCTCCGGAGAGCCGCCCGGAAATCTAAAGATGAGGATGGCCTACCACCATTACCCCTATCAGTCTGTTCAAGACAGTACCGCACCCTAGGCAATAGTAGTGGTCCTTCCTTGTTCAAGTAGTTTGTCCTCAATCTCTTAGATTATCGCGCTTTCACAGCTTCGCAAAAGGTAACCAAGGCGCTGCTGCCCTCATAAGTGGCCAGTCTAGCTGTCCCGGCCACCAGAACGCAAGGGCTATTTTCAGTCACAAGTTCAGTTTTTACATTTTTTTTCTTTCCATAACTATTGTGCTTTCTTTCTTCCCTGGAGTGTTCGCGGTGACTATGGGTTCCTCATTAAACGACAACCGCATAAAATGCAATTGCAGGTTTTGTCTTATAGTTAGGGCTATCCTTTTGAAAACTGTTCAGAGTGCATGAACTTCCTATGTTACAGTAATGGATAGGGGACTTCACTGGGTTAGAGGAATGTCACATTTTTGGCCGTCAATCGTTGCGTATGAGCAGCGGCGCGACCCCCGTTAGGATGCTTGCTCTAACCGCGCCGCAATGTGCTGTTTCCTCAGTGGCAGGACAAAATCCTGCTGTTTTTTTTTTTCTTGGGGCAAATTTTTGCTAAAACGACTGCACAGACAAAGTGCGTCCTCTGGGTACGAACGTCTAGATCCCATCCCACCTACCATGGACAGAAATACAGCATGTTGAGCCATCTAGAATATGCCAGAAGACGCTCCTCACACTCGAAACTAAATGCTCCTTTTCTAAGCACAACCGCCCCCCCCCCTCCTTCCTTATCCTTCGCCATCCTATCTGCGATCCGCCCCGATTTCCCCACTTTCCTACCGCTTTCAACCACTTTGCCGAAGTTTTTTCCGAAAGCTCCCCAGCCTTCTCCCTCGAAAGCTGCCGTCGAGCGAGAATAGGGGAGGAAGAAACACGGAAAATCGAGAAAAGTCAACAGCCGAAACTATTTCTCTCAAAGGCAAATACGACTTCTCTTCAGCTAGTGACCGAGCACGCCCCCTCGCTGGGAGCGAAGAAGGTGTCAGTGGCCAGTGGCTCCCTCATCCGAATATGGGAGAAGCGGGTCGTATGTCTCATGCTTGAATGGACTAGCTCTTCAGACCATAGTCCATTTCGAAGGTCTGATCTTCCTACGAAGTTAGAGAGCATAAAGGTGAAGCTAAAAGACACTCTCTCGGGACCGAGGAAGAGGCTTCCAGAGCTCTCGTCCCTCCTTATAATACGTCAGATTTGATCGATGACGTTTAGCACTATCGAATTTCGATTACTGCGACAGTACCTACTCAGAACTACGACTGAGTTGCTTGTTTCCAGCCCTCTCCACGAAAACTGGTGATCTCATTCTCTGTAGACCGATAGCCGAATTCTGAAGAATTCTTACCTTTGCGACTACATCCACTCACTGGTGCGGCGCAGAAGGGTGGGAACCCCTTCTGGTGCGGTTAGGAAGGGGTTCGCACCCTTCTGCGTAAAAACCGATGATTCCAGTCAATATTGATCGGTGGCTAAGGACGAAATGTTTATGTGGAACTGATGTGCGTGTCAAACATGTTCTTGAGTTCACATTGAGAAACGTGGAGTACGGCTTTAAAGTATTGTACTGAGCTCTATTTCTGGTGAAATGAGTTTTGTAAAGGTGATTCAGCTGTGGTCGGCTTGGAGGGGTTTTGCACTTTTGCTGCTTCCTCTTCATGTTCACAGATAGTTCCCTCCGTTGGTCAGACCTGTGAACTCCTGTGTAGTTGCAAAATTGTTCCAGTGAGCTACTTTGGGCACAGAAATTAGCAGTGTTTTCACAAAGTCAGGTTCAGCTGAGTACCTTCCGGTGCCCCTACCAAACCTAACTGTGCCAGTAGTTCTTGTAGCGCTTGAATCGTAGGTCACCAGAAGCTCAAATAATGCTGTAGGAGGGCAGTGCAACATAGGTGTAAGCTTTTTTGAGATTTTGAAGGCATGGCTAGTATAGGTTCCAATCACTCAATCACATTTCACAATTACAGCTTTGACACTCTCGATTTCACGGGAACAATGTTACCCATCATATAGAACATTCAATGAGATCTTGGTGGCTTCAATACAAGACACACGGAAATGTTGACGTGAAGAACAGATACTCAGCGAGACAGCTCTATTTCGGTTGGCACGAACGGTAAGTGCTAGTTTGATAAAAAATTACTCGTACTTCTTTAGTCAGCTTACGAGTTGGATGGTTACAGGCGCCTTAGTCAACCAGAACTTGCCTCGTCAAGGGTATTCTTTTGTCGCATTTACTAGCTCAGTAGTAGAAGGGAGCAGGAGAAGAAATAGGGAACAGAGAAGAAAGGAAGGAAAAGATAGAAGGAGGAAGAAAAAGGAAAGAGAAGGGAGGCTCCGCCGCTGACATGTGCCCTGAGACGGAGGGCCATGTGCAAAGTGGATGGGTGCACAGGTGTAGGAGTGCACTTATTTCGTCGCTGAAACGGAAGCGAAATTAGGGCTGGAGTGTAGTGAAAAGTGGATGTCGTTCCTCACTTGCCGTCCACAACGAGAGCATGTGCGTCGATGCCAAGGTCCTGCAGCTAACAACATGGATGGCATGTTGTTTTCATGGCCAAGCGTAGATAGAACAGCCCTTTCTCCAACTAAACCGAAGATGTGCAGGCAAGTAGAGCGACTGGCTTGGCTAGGGGGGTAAATGGTTGAGCGGCGTGTAAGCAGCAGCTAGTGTGCGGGAATGAGGCAGAAATGGTCGTCAGTCTATTTTCTGCGCCAGGGTACACCATCGAGATGTGTGAAATGGTGGTATCGATATGACCCCCCCACACCCCCAACACCTACCTACCAATTTCCCACATGGGGGGGGGGAGTATAGTATACATGAAAAAGGAAAAATCACGGGAAAAGTCAAGTCGAAAGTCGAGAAAAATTTTCTTCCCAATTTCCCAACATAGCAAATTTCTCTCAAAGGCACATACGACCCCCCCCCCCCCTCCAGCGGAAAAGTGCGATCTCCTTTTTATGTGTTTCACACAACGATGCTACCCTGTTCTGCGCACTTTCGAGAAGAGGCACACTTTTACAGCTGCGGACCCTTTCCTGGCAAGGATCTCGAAGGTGCATGTCCACCGTACCTTCAGACACATCTTGCTGTTACCTGGAATAACACTGACTGACGCTCACCAGGTGCAGCTCGGACGGAGCGGGGGCATTTTGCACTTTTGCTGTTCCCCTTGTTCCGATTTACAGGTCTCATTCTGGTTAAACCTGTTAATTCTTGTAAGGCCATCGAATAAATAGTTCAGGAAATGATTTCCATGACGAATTCACAGGAGAGCAAAAGTGCAAAATCTCTCCCCCCCCCCTCCGCCCATCGACGAGCTACGCCGCCCCACTGATCTCAATTAGATCCACTCGACACTATCTTAATTGGGAGGGGGGGAGGGGGGGAGAGGAGCAAAGCAGATAGATATTGGCTTTGCGTTGGGGGAAGCACATCTTGCTTTTCGTCTTGGTAATCGCGGAATGTGCATTTGAGACCTACCCAGAATTAGTAGTTGTGCGGTTTCACAGTTGCTCTGAACAGAGTGAGACAGACGAGAGAATCGTGGTTTGTCGTGTCGTATTTTGTGAAGATGTGAGGCAGACCTTTGATGTAACTTGTTTTTCGTTCGGAGCAGCGGAACTCCTATAAATACGCCACGCCCATCGTGGCGACATATCACGATTTTCTTGTCGCGTGCCCATGGAGGTCACTACAATCAAGAATTTTCTGGTTATAGATGGCAAAAGGAAAGACTACTCGTATTGGCTGCTCGTATACTAACTGTGTTGGAAGTACGAAAGCCATTTTTTCTTGCATCTACAATGAGAGGTTTGCCATTTTGTCATTTGAAACACTATTGTATCCGCTATGTCCGTGTGTATGTGCGCCTGTATGTTTTTAACGAAATTCATAGCGACCTTCCCAGTAGCTGTGGGAAATTGATTCCAAGGAATCATATAGGGGCTGTGACGGGAAACATTATTGGTGGGTGACAGGAAGTGATATCAGCTGATAAGATCTGATAAGAGGCGTCACAAGGGGAGAGTCACCGAGTCCATAGCGCGGGTCACAGCGACAGTGGGACGTTAGTTCAAAGGCATGATATGGGGGCTGTGACGGGAACATTATTGGTGGGTGACAGGGAGTGATACCAGCTGATAAGATCCGATAAGAGGCGTCAGAGTGAGAGGGCCACCGAGTCCATAACGCGGGTCACAGCATCGTCTAGACGTTGATTCCAAGATATGATGCAGGGTATGGGACTAGAACATTATTGGTGCGTGACAAGAACTGCTAGGGGTGAGAGAAACTGATAACTGATGATAGCGGCTGAATAAGGAATCACCGTTGTCGTTCGTCCGATCAGCCTTTACTTTTCATGCAATGCACTCATGCAAAGATTTTGTGAGTGTGAGGGGGGGTGTATCTTGCGTGAAACAGGATGCTTAGGAAA
>MU940882.1:0-14414 GCA_036418165.1 Cooperia oncophora
GCAGGACGTGCCCTGAGTAGTATCGGTTTGGTGGGGTCACCTTTATAAGGATGCCGCTCTTCTCCCTTCATTTCGAGTCTACATGGCATAGCAGGACCATGGCACCTTTAAGGCACTAACCTTCGTACTGCTCGGTAGTACTTCATCAAACCTGATGGGGTCAGGGGAGTTACCATACCCTACCTAATCGGCATTTTTACCATCCTAACCCCTTCTACATAACAAAAAAAAACGGAAAGATCGAACTTGTTCGAAGTGTTCAGCATCTGTCGGTTTCTCCTCAACCTCTCAACGAGGGAAGGCTCCCTAAGAACCGATTCCTTTTTTCCGTCTTCCGGGTCCGGGTGATAGTTGCGCAGTTTTCCGTGGCCGCTGTTCATTGAGCACACCGCTCGGGTTTGAGGTCCCCGGCCAGCTCTTGTCCAGGCAGGCAAAGTCTTATATCCCAGCCGAGTTGTAATTGCTACCAAATCTGTCCAAAGCATGTATGGCCCTCCTCCCCCCCACCAAAAAAAGCGATTCAAGTGCGCTAGAAACTTAGTATTCCAGTACTCCATCCTACAGGCTCTTGAAGTACAACACGCATTAAAGTAATCGATTAATCGATCAGTCTACTAAATTATTATTGATTACCTTTCAGATGTGGCGTATGTCGTGGCTGTCAGTGTAAGCCGTGCGGACAGTGCACCTATTGCCAAGATAGCCCACAATTCGGCGGACCAGGCGTCAAGAAACAGAGTTGTATCGAGAGGAGGTGTTTGCGTGTGTTAGAAAACAGACTTCAGGTAACTATACGGACCTAAAGACACAGTCCACGCTGATCCAATGGGGGAGGAGATCCATGGCATAGTTTGGCTTAATGGGGACGCCGAATGGTGCTCAGCTAAGCCTGTACAGGCCACCTTGTAAAGACCTGTAAATTCTTGTGACCAAAGTGAGTCAATCTGATTACCGCAACTTCACAAGGGTTTACAGGTCTGACAAAACAGTGACTCATTAGTTAACATGAACTAACAAAAGGAATTAGCGAAAGTGCAAAACGCCCCCACCCCAAGCCGAACGGCTCTGAGATCCAGTCATGTGTACCTTTCTTCATTGGCGTTCTCCTTCTGCTGTCAAATCGGTATTTAGAAGGGATGCATCAACGGGGGAGAGCCAGTATTGGGTCGCTCCTCCCACATTGCTCCATTCCAATAGTGGCGTGGACTGTGCCATTTTTAAGGTTCGAAGCCATGGAAAATTTGAGGAATATGAGTATTTTCAGAGAGACGCGCCCACATTCAAGGCTCGTGTCGGATGTAATCAATGTGAAGATTGCAGAATGCCCGATTGTCAAATTTGTCTAGTCTGTTTAGATAAGAGTGAGAACAGAACAAACGCTAATCCGTAAGATGCGGACTTTCAAAATTTGGTACTCCAATGACCAAATAACTCAAAGTGGCAGCAGCGCCAAAATTAGTTGCCTGTTTGGTCTGCTACCGTAGATGGTCAGCTCTGACATGCCATGAAAGAGTGGGCGTATCTGTAATCATATTGAGACGATGTGTTGGTTTTTAGTGCTATGGAGGGACGAAGCCCTCCACCACTTTTTACTGCCACCTTTCCTGCCTGAGGGTATGAGTGAATTGCTGATGTACACTACATATCTCCCGTAAATCGGGAAAGGCGTGGCTAAATACTTTTCGGAGCATGGCGTCGTTTTGCGGGTTAAATAGAGTGAGGCCCAGCCATCTGTGTGTCCTTTTGCCTGAACAGAAGACACCAGCCGAATGGTTCTAAAACGCGAACGTCCCTACCTGAAGTACGGAGGCACGCCCGTCTTGTCATCTACGGGACATGGAGTGTGTTTACTGTAAGGACCTTCTGGGTGACTGATCCGTTCCAGGGATAGCCAGGGTGGACACACTGAACAGAGTCTCTTAAAGCATATGTGCTTCCATCACTGGCCGGAGCTTGTTTCGTAGTGACAGGAGGCGGTGCACCAATGAGTAACGGCACTGTTGTTGTGAGTCCCGCCCATCCGTTACAGTGGAATGTTCATTTAACTGAGGAGAATATCTTGAGCTGGCACAGTGAATATAGATATGGATTGGTATGGCAAAAACAGCCAGAGGGTGACCAGCTAGCAAAGTAACAGCATTGTTGAGTGGACCTCTCGGGGTCGTTTCTTGTCGCCTTGGGAGGGTGGGTCAAGTTGGCTGTGATAGAGAATGTCACAGCGAGCCTTCCGCCCTCTTACTGGACTTTCTTTCCAAAAAACTGGAGAAGTTCTTTGGGAATCGAAAAAAAAACTAATGGGGAGTAAGGGAGTTGGAAGATTTGATTTCCGGAAGACGGTCTCTGGGAAAAGGGTACGAGTAGAGAAAAGGGGGGGGGGCGTACTGACGTCTTGTTTCACCCATCCCGGTGCCGACGGGTGGGTGTGCAAGTGATAAGTAGATATCATTGAAAAGGAGTGTTATAATGGCCTGGTAGCCTGGTTGAATCAATATAGATTTACTGAAAAAAGGAAAAAGCCACTTGGTTTTATCACTACCTTCAGTCATTTTTTACAGATTTTTCGAGAACCGCTATATGACGGGAGCGATGTGTGCGAAGAAGCGTTGCAATAACGCGACTAGTATCGAATTGCCAGCACAATCGCCTCAATCAATGCACGATTTCCAACAGAGACAGGTAAAATTTATTTATTTATTTTTTTTTCATTCAATATTATATATTAACGCATTACATATATATCAGATGATTTATTTATTATAGGTCAAGTGATCGCGCTCACCACTCAGACCAATAACGGCGGGTCTTGCCATTTTTGACCAATCACAGTTGGGCACGTTTCTAGCCAGTCACAGTTCAGCAAGCTTTCCGCCCAGTGGCAACCCAGTAGGCGTCCTAACCAATCGCAGCGTACCGTCAGCATTGTTAATGCAATGAGCCGGCTTTCTGCTAGATCATTCTGGTCTGGTTTCACGCGTTTTTAGAGCAACAGCAACTTTATAACCTGATTTACAAACCAAACGTTTAAATTTATGAGACATTCCCATGTTGGTTGGATGGGCGGAGCAGCGGGTGGGCTCATTGGTGCTGTGCTCCTCTTCGGTTTCCGAGGAAAGTAAAGGAGCGCCTGGAGTGCACCTATAAGAGTATGCAGTGGCTGTGACTCTCCGCCCATTTCTTTGCCCATTCAGTCATCCTAGAGTGTGTTTTTAAATGCAACCTAATCAAGCCATTCACTTTCTGCTGCCCATCTAAGCATCAAAAAAATTTAAGGCCAAAAACGTGCCTTACGATCAAGGAGCACCGCCGCCCATTCATTTCGAGATGAAACGTCGCGGAATGGAGGTGAACTATGGAATGTCTATGTCACAATTACAAGGCCATCAGCAACAAGTGCCACAATCACTCGGACATCCACAATCGAGCAAAAGCGCCATCCTTGCCATCATCCAAACTGTGAACTGAATGGTAGTCTTGAGGTGTAAGATGTTGAAGCTGCTGGGTAACCGATGACCAGGTGGGATGTTTTCAGGGGATTGGGATGGTGGTCGATTAGGGTGGCACAAGTGGCAGACGTCTAGAATCTCGCGTCTTGTGGTGCTTCTAGGCACGTTCCGCGCATTCGGTTGGACGGAGATTCATAACCCTTGTACCACAGTTCATTGTGCCGTTCCTTCGCAAGCCTTTGATATATGAAGAGATGAAAAGAGTGGCACCAGTGAGAAGATATGCAATGCTTGTGGTTCCTCCGCCCAAACTGACTGTCGCGAATAAAGGACCTTGAAATTTCAACGAAAATCTCTGATAAGGGTGCGATTCATGGTGATCGTACAGGCGGGAGCAGCCATTCTGCCTTCCTTTCTCTTCTCTTTACTATCTTGACAAGGGAGAGAGTAGGGGGGAATGAGAAACAGCTCATTCCTCCATTTTCCACTTTTCACGGAATCTATCTCTAGGATGTCCCTCTCGATCCTTCTTCAATCCGTCCTAATTACGGAATACAGTCGATATTGGAGGACAAATGGGGCGTTACGCCCGGCTACATCTGCGTAGTCCCCTGTCGACTTGATACCTGCTACAGAGCAGTGACAGCGATCGCAGGGGGGGCCGGTTGTCGCAAACTATTGGTTGGAGAGCTGAGCGGCTGTGTAAACCCAACGTCCTTTCGCAAGACTTCCACCAATGACGGTGGCGAAATTCGCTACCTCCTGCAATCGTGCCTACTACCTTTGAACGTATGATTCTGACTCTCCTATCGAATGCTTGGGCCATGCGCCACCCCTCCCCCCCCTTGCTCGCAGATATGGATTGTTATTCTTTGAGAGAGAGCGGCAATTGATCAGCCTCATGTGTGACTCCGCCCTCATGGGCGTGGCTATCCGGTTGAGCCTCTTTCCGCTATGAAGAAAAATGGTGGTTAGAGACCAGAGTGGGACAGAATGTTTTTTTATAGTGTGGACGAGGCACAGTCCTGGGGATAGCGAAAGCTCTATGATTTTCGGCCTTCATGGCAACCAGTAGCTGGACATCCATCGATGTTGTGTTGTGAATCAGTTCGTCAGTGTTGTGTATTTCAGATTTTGCAGGCTTACCTGCAATGGGAGCACCACGAATGCTGCAATGTGGACCACCACAAAAAAAAAAAAAAAAAAAAAAAAAAAAAAAAAAAAAAAAAAAAAAAAAAAAAAAAAAAAAAAAAAAAAAAAAAAAAAAAAAAAAAAAAAAACAACCACCGCCACCACCGCCGCCACTCAACGAACCTTCCTATCTGCTGCCCACCTACGGTCATACCTCACCGACACCGGTCGACTTCTACAATCCGAAATCATACACATTTGAAGAGATCACACCAAATGGTGACCCGTTTATACCACCCAGTTATGCGCCGGAAATGAAAAACGCCGTCGTACTGCAGCCCCTCTGAACGGGCGGCTAGCCCAGCACTTATGAGCAGTCAGCGTTGGGCCTGCCACCAAATGGTGCAATTGCTCTGCTTTCGTTATTACCTAGGTAATGATCGTAGTCTGTGATGTTACGAAATCGCGTCATAATCGAGAAGCGCATTATATTATCGTTGTTAATAAGGTACCAATTGTGATTTTAAGCAAAGTTTTCTACCCCAGTTTGGCCTTCTCGCGGTTATCAGTCCATCAGTGGTAGGATGCAAGACCCTCTTCTAACAGCCTAGTCGTATAGGTGCTGGTAGCGGCGGTAGGCGAGCATCTACGCTATCGCGCATCCGATGAGCATGCATTGGTGTAAAACGCTTTAGGTGAAGGCTGGTCGTGTCCATAAGTCGCGCAATGAAACCGACATTGGAGCAGCTTAATCGTACGGTTGGCCAGCTCGACGTCTCAAATCAACTGAAACCTCTCGATAACGGGTGTTAGCTACTCGAATCAGCAACGCTTACCGTGTGCCTCTAATGTTCACACTTAGTCGTGCTCTCAGTGATAGGCTCTTATGTGGAGTCGCAAGCAGGTCTGTTCTAAGGATCATAGGAAATTCCCGGCTCATATTGGCAGTTGCTGGGCTGCTACGTTCGAGCTCTCACATGGAGTTACTAACTCAAAGCGCAAAGGAAGGTTCCCATTGGCTGTTACTACTGCTGGGCCAGTAGGCAGAGCTCTCATTGGTTTTTTTTTTGCGGCGAAGCCAATCAGCGAGGGCTTGAAATGGCTAAGCTGTTGCTTGGCTCCAACCAATAAGGGCGCTAGCAGGGATCTAACTGCCATCCCCACGTGTCGTGCACCCAACGCTTCTCCGACGATCTACTACCGCCTGCATGATAAGCCCCCACGCACACCCCGGGCCCATCTTCGTGAGCGTTTTGTGGGCACCCCTCACTCATCGAATTACCACACTGCGATCAACTTTCTTACGCCCCCACATCAGGGACTGTTGAAGTTTTTCTTGTTGTCTTCGAAAATCTTTGCTGTGTCTAATTTCTCCATATTAACCACTCTATTTCTCTTATTATTCATATTATTTTGTTCTCATCTTTATTATTACATATTTTATTCGCATCCATACTACTATCTACAGCTGTACTGTTTGTGCAATGTATCCACTGCTGTTCGACTCCGCGTTTTGTCGAGCTTCCTCTCAACTCAACACGAAACCTCGCGCCAACCTTCGAACCTCTCGTCAACCACACAGTCCGTCACCCGGGTCGGCCGGGTGGCCCTTTTCCCCAACCGACTGACCCCATTCAATCCCCATGAACCCCTTATCTGTATTATTAATTCACTCATTCACTCATTTATATGTGTGTATGTGGTTTTTCAGACACCGTTGGTTATATGTTTATTGATTTATTGATTTTCTCTTTTTATGTATATGCTATGTAAGCAATAATTGGAAAGTGTTTAGTGTTGTCGAGTGCCTTACTATTTTTCACCGCTGTCTCGTGTGGTCTTGAAACTTCCCCTAGTGGTGTCTATAAACGATTTACTTACTTAGCAAGAGAGATGCCAGCTCCACCTATGCAACTCATAGATTCCGCACAAATTCCACCCCCATCCCTCCCAGCCGACGCAAGCATATGATTTTACCTAGAGAAGATTTTTCGTTTTTTGTTCAGTTCGCTTTCCTTCCATAAGTATCGCTGTAATGAATAGAAAGCTATATCTCAAAGTGTGGTGTCTCTTTCTGTGCTTATATACTATATTATGTTGTGAGCTAATTGTGTAGTCATCGTTTTTTTTTTGCCAACGAAGATTCACTTCGCGAGCCACTTATTCGCGGCGCGCGCATGTCACGGGCAATCTCCAGCGTTGTATCCCGTAGTAGCTACCAGCCCCCTACCTCTCCCGCCCCTGTCTAGTACAACCCCACCAGCCGTTCATTATTCCACTCATGTGATCGATACCTTATCGATCTTCACTGCGCAGCTAATGTCGGCAAAAAACGAACATTTTTCGTATCTCTCACCTTTTCCATCCTTCCTCTCTCTCCTATTCATCATGCACCGATTGTACAGTTTTTCTACTACTACTGTTTCACCTCTTTCTTCATATTATCGTATACAAGTTTGTAGTCGATCGATTAAAGCAGATGTTTTCTTTCGTCGTTGCTCCTATACATTTTCATTTCTAGCGCGCTCTATCCTCCTTCTTTTTTTAATTTTCCTCGCTTTGTTTTGTGAGAAAAGAACAAAGATACACAACACTCCACTCTAGAGATTGAAAGTAAGCGTGCTCCAGGTTATTCATTTTGGTGTCAGCGTATTGTTTTTACTGTGAAGAAAAATTGATAAATTTTTAATAATCCTTTGTGTACGAATATTGACTGATTTGTCGTTTCATGTGGAATACATATGAAATGTCGTCGATGATACGGTAGGCGATTAATTTTTAACTGGTTCATTTTTAAAATGAGAGTGTCACGTCAATCGGAGTTCTTGTGTCGAGTAAAAGAGCCGAACCATTTCGCATGGTACTACAGCAATGGAGGTGTGTGACAAGACAATCGTAATAGGCCAAGCTGGGCGTGGTGTGCGGCGCCGCGCCCGATGGACGGCTTGCCCTACCGCCTTGCCGTTGAACTGAGCGTTGAATGACTGGAAAATCTGATATACACCTGTCCATGGGTCTGTTCATTTGAACCAAATATGAGCCGTCGCTCGAAGACAAGCTGGTAACATATCGAGGCTATGGCTGCGGCGATTTCGCTGCACGAATACCCGCACCGCGACGAAAGCGATCAGAATGCGTGCTTGTCCGTCTCAGATGCAGGAGCAGGCAGTGGAAATACGAGCTTTTATGGTTGTACTGTAGGAGGAACTGGAAAGAAGAGGTGGAAAGGTGACGGGGTGAGGCTGAAGCCAATACAAAAGGGATTAACCCTTTGAAATTGGCTGCAACTTTTCTTCTCGGCTCGTGCAAAGTCCATTTTCGGTCTTGGAGAGCTCTAAGTTTTACAGAATGGGTTTTCTTAAATGGAGCCTTTAGATTAATAGAGGCCGAGTGGGGATAACGCTGAAAGACTTTGAGGTTCCACGTGCAATGTTAACCCCTATGTCGCTGGTACTTCCCATTGGACATTAGGCGGGTAAGAGTGGCCAGAAAATCCAAATAAACGGGAACAAGAGAAGCTCTTCAAGTTAACTGCAGCATGGTGTAAAGGGTGCTCGATTAAAACTTTTGTTCAGTGAATTGAAGGAGCGAAGGGTTTGTAACGTGAGTTAGAGTTGTTTGTGCAGGTAAAGTTAGTGAGCGTGGCAGGTACTGGGAAACCGGGGGGGGGGGGATGTCACGCGAACGTGTGCCCGTCTGTTTTCGGGTTCGAATTCAAGAAGACCCGGCGCTCGTGGAAAGTGAGTTTAGCCAGATTTGATTTGTGAGATGTGAAAAGCAGCAATTCTTATGATTCTCTCGCTTCCCCGAAACCTCTGATATTCAAACGCCAATTTAATCTCTCCTGGTCTTAACTCATCTGGTGCGGACTTTCCCCGAAAATTTATGCGCGTCCCTTCCAGCGCCGGTGTTCATAATCGCATTAATCGTACCATTGTGGCTGGAGGGATTACATATGTCGGATAACCTTTTCTGTACGGTAAAGCTTTCCTTGTAAATGACAACTTGGCGCTGTTTATCGACGGGGGGGGGCATTCTGCTTTTCATAGATTTGCCAATCCCATCTAGGTACCCTTTTTTCGAGTTGACACGTTTTAGGATGGTGGCTAGACGATCTTGCTCGCAGCATTCACAAGCATATCATCAGTTTTACCTGACTGAGAATTGTACAATCCGGAACTAGGAAGCAATTATATATAAAATCCCCCCCTCCCGTCGATAAACAGCGCCCACTAACTTTTTTAGAAAGCCAATTTCGGGAAATTTAAACAAAGTTGAATGAAGTGGGTTAATTTCTAAGGAAGAGAACTAAGGCACTAGCTTATTGTTTTGTAACGATCTCAAGTGTCAATGAACCTTGCAAACTGATGGGGCGTGAAATGGTATGATGGAAGCAGTCCCATGGACGGTTTTCCCTGCGCAATATTGCTGACTCAGGATGTATCCATAGTGAAAAAACTGCCTTGGTGTCGCCCTGTCCACCTCATTCACATCACACGCACATCATTTCAGGGGAACATGGCTGTAACCTACTCGAAGTCATTTCCAGTTCAGATAGTACCTTTGATGGGTTTTAGATGAACGAATTGAAGAGCTGATGCGAGTTTTCATGCTTTGAACGACGATAACTTCTTCCGTACTTGATTGTTTGCGGAACTGAAAATCGTCGTTTAAAGGTAGGATGTCCCCCCTTTCCAAAACACATTACTCTTCTCGGTAGACTTGTTAGATCGAGGGATATTTTGAATGGATTTTCGCTGGGTAAAGTTCCGAGCTTTTCATAACACATAATTCCTTTTTTCACTCTGTGACAAGAATTGTATCGAAACCTCACTATCCCTCCAGAACGCATCTTCTCGTTGAACTGAGTAAGCTTATCATAGACTGATCTCCCATTCGCCGTCCATCCCCCCCCCCCCAGCAACAAGCTAAGGTTCACGGCTGAAAAGTGAGTAACCATGAATTCGACTCCCGCGGATTTGAACAGTGTGACCCAATGGTTGACAAGGACAAAATTTTACTGTTTTTCGTCTGCATGTGCTTTAGTACTGGCGGATCGCTACCCTAACACGGTCCTGCCTCCCGAAGTGACCAAGATAAGACCCCTGATGAGGTTTTTCTCGTTATCATGAAGGACTCTTATCTACCGCTTCCACTAGAGCTTATAGCGCAATGATCAGACGAGTGCTGTTATCTGTCTGCATCGCTGTGCCATTACCGTTTCCTGTTATCGGAGTGGTGGCTTCTATATATCACGGTTAAGGAACTAATGGCCGTGGGTATGTGAGGAGTGAGAAGGAAATCCCTCTGTAGCCACAGGTTCTCTGGTTTTTCTCAGCAAGCTATTCTCACATTTCAGGATGAAAAAGGAAGGGCTGCGTTGCCGTATCCGCCATGGGCTAAGGTACTTCTTGGGAGGGGGTGTAAGTGGAGAAACGGTTTCCTGGACTGTTACATTCTGCTTAGCTAAACGGTAAAAACTCCTACACAAAGGCAACAATAGACGCTCTTTGACATATATTGCGATTTCCTTGAACATGTCACTCATACTTCCCTCCATACTGATTTCATCTGATTTAATGTGGATACTCCAAATCTGAAAGTATGGCGGTAGGTGTGGCCTTTCCCTGATTTTCGGCGGACGCACTTTTGGCGTGCGACATTTTATTCTGAGAAACATGTAGCAATGGCCTTGAAGAAAAATCGCAAAACAAGACGGCTGAGCGGCTTGTGCCGTTAAAAGAAAAAATTCCTACGAATACAACGCTTCCTTCTAAACTCCTCTCGTATGACCCTCCCCCCCCCGCATCTTTAATCGCTCTGATCCATGACCTCCATCTTCTCAATTATCTAACTTTACCACTTCCGAGAATTCTACTCTCCTAAAAAAAACTGTTATGTGGAGGAGGGGTAGCGCACTCGAAAGAGAAAAAACAGAGAGAAGCGAAAGCATTTTTTTAAGAGGAACACGATGCCAAATGCCTCTACCTTCAGTGCGTTAAATCCAACCCTCCCACCCCCCCTCGCTGGAGATTAACGTTGACCGTGCCCTAATAGACGTACGATTTGCTGAAATCGAACTCAACCCATCCATCCCAGGCAATGTCAGTGGTGAAAAACTCAGCAGTCACCCCTCCCTCCCGTCATCCGCGTTCACGCTTAACGTTTAACATACTCAGTCCATTCCAAATATTCAGTGGCAGAGAGAGGCCTTAGTTTTCACAGGCACTAAAAGGATTGAGGTTAAGCACGAGACTGCGTTATTCGCATGATCAGTCCTTTTTGAGATGCGTGCCACACCAGCCCCTTTCCCGCAAGATCGTCACTTTTGAGTGTGATTTATCTTACATATTATCATAATTTTACTTTATCTATATTGTTAATACAGTGACTAGTCGCGATCCTCTGTCCCCACTTGTCCTTGTCCTGGTAAACCATTCTTGAGTACCTCATGGACCCAGATTGGTAGCCTAAACTGCCTCGGAAGCATTCAATCCTTAAGATACCTTTAAACTACCTCGGAAGCATTCAGTCCTTAAGATTCCGTCAGCCTGAACGGGATTCGATCCAGATACTATTCTGTCGGACCAGTCGGGCCGCTAACCACTAAGCCACCTCTCCCTTGTAATTCCTTGGAATTGAATCCTTTGAATTGCCCGTATGGTCTATAAGTAGGAAATTGATTAACGGTAGAAGATTTACAACCAAATGTGGAAGCTGCTGCGTTGCAGTTTTCCTTATCTCACGACCAAATCTAAAATTAGCTCTCGTTTCGTCAAACTAATCCCACTAAAACGTTGGAATGGCGAGATTGTTCGGTTATCAGGTTACTATGACTAATTGCCAAGCAGTATGTGTGCCTCGCGTCATTTCATAGTTCTGTGCAGCCCACACACTCCATACTCCCACACAGAAGTTGTAATGAATCAGATAAGACTTGTGATTTGTGAATGTTCAGTCATTGGAACAGAAACTTCAAAAATAATAGTGTTTTCTGGAGGAATCGGGTTTCGGTGAAACTCGGTCGTTTCTTCCTAGACAGGACACATCATTGACAAGGGTTCTCCATAGGCAAATGGGAGGTCGTATTTCAATCGCTAGGGAGTGGAATGTATTTCAAATCGTATTCTTCAGCGCTATGATGCCCTCTGATGCACACAGGGTACATCATCGTTGTGTGAAACAATGTCGCACTTTTTGGCTGGGGAGGGGGGGGAGTCGTATTTGATCGTTGTTGGGAGAGGGGTGGGTCGTATGTGGCGTTGGGAGGAATTCGCTGGGTTGGGAAAAAATTTTCCTGGTTGTTGACTTTTCGTGGTTTTTCCTGTTTCACGTATGCTATACACCCCTCCCCCGCCCTCGCCCGCTCGACGGCGGAAAATCTTTGGGTGAAAAGCTGGAAATGTGGGAAATTGGTAGGTAGGTGTTGGGGAAGGGGGTCGTACCGAGACCCTCATTTAGGTGGGGGGGTCGTACTGACACCCTCTCTCGGAGGAGGGGGGGGGTCATACCTACACCACCATTTCCCACATCACGATGCTGTACCTTGGGTGCAGATCATTCTCAGACAGCGTCATAGTTAGCTAAATTCTTTAGTTGCGAACTAGGATCGTGTTGATCTTCTCCGTGTTCATAACCATACTATGTGTTAACTTTTGCAAAGCAGAGAACTGGGGTATGTAACAAATCGTATCGTAGTTTGCCGCGCGGACGTGGCGAGCGATGCCGCGCATGCGAGGGACGAGTTGTCCTGCCCGGCCGTTCGAATTCCATTGCTAAGAGAAAGGCAAATTCGTTACCACTCGGAATGGAGTGTTGCTTCCGCTGGACTACCCATGCCGCGCACCATCGCACAATGCGCCGCGCGCGATGGCGCGGAGGATCACGATTGTCTCATCCGTCTCCTGAGATTTGGTGCCCTAATGGCTAAGACAGGTGCCGAATCACGCCAGCTGCTCTCACTCTTCCGATGAGTCCTTCCTTATAAGAGGAAAGGGACCCCTTACCATTTAACCGCCTCCTACGTCATCCAGTTCATCTTTGAGGTGGTGTCCTGTCCTCCTACACTAGCTGTAGCGTACTGTCACCGTATTGCTACTATTGTTATTATCGTTTTTACCGTTTCAAAAAAAAATGCTGCTCTCCGTAAAACTGGAAACAATTCCGGCCACCAATTTTATCACCTCACTGTCTTGCAAATATCCCATTTCAGTTCTAGAGGCACGCTTTCAATCAATTCATGTGGGTCGCTGGAAGACCACCAATTGAAACCAGCGTGTGCTGACCTCTTGGGATCATGCTGCCCATTGGGATCAGATGTTCTTGGAAGTGTAGGTACGTTTGTATTGTTTTCGAATCTGTACTGAGCACGTTTAAGGTGTGTTAAAAAGTACTATTTGTGCACTGACGCACGTGAGGGTCCACGTGTGCGACACTGGCCCTCTGGGCTCGTAGAAGTTGTGAGCTTGGGGATGGAGGATCGGTACTTCTGCTTGGCAGCGGGAGATCGACCGAAGTTCCTTTGGTTCGCTCTACTCATGAAGGGTAGTTCCCTCCAACTAAATTAGCGCCCTTGTTTCTTCTATGTTCTCGCAGAGGCTCACCTGCGCTATCATGGACCCCAACCGAGCTCGTTAAATATTATCTTGTTGAGAGGGCACAGATGATCATAAAATGGGCGTCGTGGCTTGCAAATTTTCAGCCTATCTCACGGAACCAAGCGTGCCCCCCTGTGGCCACAGTAGCATTGACTTATGGGATACAACCTGCTGGGACCGAAAATTTGAGCTGGAGTTGCTTCCTTTCCACTGTATGCGATGTCCATTTCATTCTAAGCTGCTGACAACTTTTTAGCTTTATCATATGACATGCTTTTACCATGTATCTACTGTTTTCTCCATGTTACCGGTCATAGGGTTGAGCTTCGACAGGTTCTCTCGGGATGCGCCATGCACAGGGACTCTGTTTCTAATTGCAGCATCGTCTGAATTTGTTTTAGGCTTGTCCTATTGAATACTGCGTGTCCTGCCGTTGGAGAAAATTGCAAAATACATTCTCTCCCCTTGGATGTTCCTACTCTGGTATGACACCCCTTCCCCACACCCCATCTTACCTACCGTCTTGCTGAATTCCAACTCCTCCCTGACCTTTTTCCGAAAATTCCTCCAGAAGTCTCCTCGCTTTTTTCACAAATAAATTGCCGTCGAGCGGAAGGGGAGGAGCCCATGGCGTATGTGAAACATGAAAAACAGAAAAAATCAAAGTCAAAACATCTTTCTTGAAGGGAAATACGACGCGTTTCCTTCCCGCGACTAAATGCGGGCCCCCTCAGCTGGGATTGCGCAAGTGTGACGTGCCTTGTTTAGAAATGTGATTAGAAGTAATGTCCTCATTAAGCCTTCCCCACCCTCACTCAGTAATGGCGAAGCAGAGGCGCTCAGAAGGTACTGAAATCCTCACTGCTAGAACCGGACGAGAGGATGCGACCAAAGACCTTCCTCGATGGCTTTCATTCACATTTTTTATTTTTCGTGACTGCACTGGCTGCACCCATCGCTTGAAAAAAGACGCTATCTTCGGGGGATTAGGTGGACAGAGATCATCACCCAAAGAGTAGCAGTTCTTATCAAGAGGGTCGTAAAGCCACACCTTAATGAATTGTCGATGAATTCTGTGTCTCTGCTTGTTAGCGAGTTCTTCTCGTGAAGATGTTTGTCACGAGCGCCTCACCCAGTGCGATAAGAGCGCTACGATAAGCTTCCAATGGCCCTGAATGTCAACCGAATCATAAAACAGTAATCGGAGTTAGCCTTGTCCCACCCACTCATCGCTTTCTCATTG
>MU940884.1:0-20949 GCA_036418165.1 Cooperia oncophora
GTTAAGGACTTGTTTTCTAAGCCGGCGGACGCATTCTTCCCCCAGCATTTCCGAAATAAGCAGGATTAACTGAAATACTAGTGAAGGAAGTGGAAGTAGCGTTAGTGCCGCGCTTGCATCGAAGTCCAACGCTTTCCTTATGGGGTTTTTGGGAACATTTCCTCGGGCGTTTTCGGCCTAGTAATGTTTTATTTTAATAGCGGCTTCTACGCATACTTTTCCTTCGTTCCCTTTTCGTTTCCCCTAATAGTGTCAAAGAAGTGCCTTATGGCGAATTGTACTGATTTTGCATCACCTGGTCGTTCCCCACAATAAGTTTCGGAAGTGCTTTCCACCCAGTATGGACAATTATGCATTTTTTTTTTTTTTGTCAAGCACCTCGACCTTTTCGGGGGTGACAAAAGCCGAAATATGAGGGTCTTTTGAAACATGCAGATCCCTTTTGAGCATGCAAGTGATGTGGAACGAGAGTACTTAAATGCAATTTAACCTGAAATGTCTAAAATTTTGACGAATGAATCGATAAAGAATGTTTTTGTGTGTTTGTTATGTACTAAGGGTTTGTTCACCAATTTTCTTATGAATCGTGTATTTACACATCACTTGTGGTTAGACATCTTCACCCTTCCAGGATTTGCACTGCTGAATATTCATGCAATAACTCTATAAGACGCTGCTGAAATATTTCTTAGTTTTTGAATTCTTTACATTGATTGTCATCACTTTAAACGGTTTCTACTTAGTATTGTGCTGTCATGGGGCCTCATTTAGATATAAATTTTGTAAGAAAACATGAAGAGGCTCAAAAATTGGGGGTTCTCGTACTTTGGCTAGTTTCTTGTTGCTAGTTCCTCTTAAATAGCAGTTCGTTTCACTTTGACCTGTACACTACTGTGAAACTAAGAAACGGTACAAATGAGCCACCTTGGTCACAGATATTTACACCCTTCTTCAAGCAAGGCGGCCTGCACAGGCACAGCTGAGCACCACTCGAGGCCCCACCCAAACTACGCCCAAAATTCTGATGGAGAAGGCTAGGGAGTGAAGGATCTCAAAAGTTCTGGGAACCTTTATTCGTATATTTCGGTACTTAGCCTCAGTTTAGTGACCTGTACCCACCTAAGCTGCTCTGAACTGGTCTCCTCAAGAAAACCCCCTGAATTAAGCGTTTTGTACTCGCGTCTCAGATTTAGGTGTCTTCGGCGGAGATTGTTCCATAGTGTTGGGTTGTTCCGACGATTTACTCAAGTGATAACCTTGTGCAAAAATCGGCTTTACTACCTGTTTTTGGCAATCATTAAGACATCTTCTGCATCCACTCAGCTCTCACAATGTCGATTCCGTGGACTCCTCCCTGGATCATCCCCTTGGGACATTTCTGTGCCTTTCATGCTTCTTTTTCGCGAACAAGTCAGGCCGCTGACTTTGTGGCTGATTCACTTCCTCCCACTCCTCCTCTCCCCCTTTTTTGTTGAATCCCGAAGAAAAGTTGTTTGTCATGTTGACTGCAGGTGTTTGTGCTGTGAAACGGAAGCAGTAAATTTACCAGCTGTTGATCCTCTTTTTTGACTCGCCTCAGTCGCCGAAGTCGCCTCAGTACCGGATTCCCTCTCAGACTCGATCACAAAGTTTCTTGCCGTTTGTGGCCAAAAAGGCGACAACTGACGCAACATTGAAAACTGGTCCCTCCTAAGGTACACAGCTCCCAAAACGATAAGGAATGAGTTGCGTTCATACGTTGCGACTAAGGAGATTCGGCCCTTGGGAGACTTGGCGATTTCGCGCGAAAAGAGTAGATATCGATCGACGCCGCTCGCTAACGCTTGCGGAGATTTGCGGAAAAGCAACCTACACTTATTGATTTGGAATTCCGCAGATTCCGCGGAATCGCCGTTTATTGATGCGGCCTCGTGGAGCCTCTCGAATCTCCTCAAGTCGCAAAGTATGAACTAGCCTCATACTATATATGTTGGGGGTGCTCTGCACCAGGATGCCCACTAATATTGGACTGGCGCCATATTTTGACTGATAGTGGCTCACGAACTGCACAAGTTGTGATAAGAGTCGTAGTATGCTCCCACAAAAGCATTTCCTCCATAAATCATTGCAAATGGGAGGGGTTTTGAGGCTGATTTTTAGCCATTCTTGGACCCACTCACTCCCCCCCCCTAATATTTCATATTATTAGGATTGAGAACGTGTGCAGTTATTTTTATTCGTAAAGCGCTTTATGTCTACTTATTCCCAGTTTAAGCAGATTCCCTTTAACCAGTAGAGTTAGGACTTACGGTGTAGTTCGTGCAAAGCCAGCAGATTGATGTAATGAACAGTACACAAACAAGGTCATAAAACCCAAGAACTACCAAACATTAGAGGAATAGAGCGGAAAACTAGGTAAGTCCCGCCCATATCGATGAGTGATGAATAACGCGCTAAAGAGCGAAGGGCTGAATTGTACGATAACGGTCGTTTTGCTAAAAACACTTGTAGTACCTATAAATACTTGTTATTTGGTTATTCACCATGGAAACTGAGATTATCCGGCAAATATCCGGCTGAATAGAATACTTGTACTGGCTGTATTTTTATCAAATGGCTTTTCTTTCGAAAAATTAGTACAGCAACCCGTTGACGTCATTGGTTGTGGTTTTTAATTCAGTAAGTTCAGCGACGGTATTGATCAGATGGTATGATATAGATATGTATTGAATTTCCGATCAATCGATTTGTCGTCCGCATTGTTGGTCTTCCGTCGTTCGGCAAATTTTCCGCATGAATTACCCACGGTCGGAATAATTTCTTTTTCAGATTCCGCATCATCATACGGGTAATGTGGTAGCATACGGTATTCCTTCCACATATCCCATCTGTAGAAGACCTTATAAGGTAGGAGTTTATGTAATTATAATTTTTTAACGAGATATCGTTCAATTTCTTCTTTCTTCATGGTTGTTCCTTGACCTAATTTCATCGTTGCGAATGTAGGCTGTGGGACGAAACGTCCCTTTTTTGTGTAGAAATATTGCTTCCTATCCTACTTTACGATGGCTATTTTGTAAGGTAAGACGAGATGGGCGCTTGCTTTTCACGTCATCGTAATTCTGCTGGTGATGGTGCTGGCGGCAGTATTCTTGAACGTATCGATGCCACAAAGTTCAGTACAACCCCACAGACGATGTATTTGGTGAATAACGCCGGGGATCGGGAAGTCCATATGGCTGAACATTCAACACCACAACGAATAACGGCATCGGGTGAGCTTTTTCTATGGCTATTCTTACTCTACATTTTTTCCAAACTTTTTCTTCTTGATATATTCCCCATTTGTGATGCTTTTTTGCTTCGGCGAATTATTAGTTCTTAATAACTGAATGACTGGTCTTTTGACTTAATCATAGTCCTCAGAAGCCTAAACGAAATATCATCGTCCCCAGAAACCTAAACGTGGTGCATAATGCAAGAGTTACTCTCTTAATCCATCGCGCGCTTTTTCTAAACCTCCCTTTTGATGATTGTAGACCAAACAGTCCGATCCTTGTCTTTGAAAGTCTAAGCAAGGCCTGGACCACATCCTCGTCCTAGTGGGCGTATCACGCGACTTTTCTGAACCCACACGCTTTTAATGATTGTAGGGCTAACTTTTCGACCGCATCGTCGTCCTCAACGGCCTAGATGTGGCCCAAAGTTAAGGACTTGTTTTCTAAGCCGGCGGACGCATTCTTCCCCCAGCATTTCCGAAATAAGCAGGATTAACTGAAATATCTACGGGTTCATGATGTTTTTTCTGTTTTTTGAACAAAAGATTCGGATGCTTTTGGACAGGTTTTTGTTTACAAAACGAAAACAACAAAAACGAAAGGTTCCAACTTACATGAACTTAAGAACTTAGAAATTGCACGAATGCTAATTTTTGTCACGTAGGGGCTACGAACAATCAGCCTATTGTTTACCCTTTCTGTGGCCTTCTAGAAGCGCGAAGCGAAAGTGTACCACACTTGTGGTCCACACATTATCCTCGGCAACATGCAAGAAACTTGAAGATGGGATTCACGAATTGAAAACCTCCCTTGTCAGAAGGACAAGAGAATCAGCGAGTCGGGAGAGCATGAGATAGTGACCGCAGTTGATCGATTCCTATATACTCCTTTAGAGCTTTCTCCCAAAACGTCGATTCTCCAGTTCTCCTATTCTCACGAGTCGCAAAGTAAGAACGCGGCCTTGGAGTCTGCGAGAATCCAGTTTTCCTTGGCCGTTTTTCCTGCCATCGCAAGTTCTGGTTTGAACTTCTTGTTTGATGGTCTAATGAAAGAAGATGTGAATAGTGCAGGAAAGCCTCTCTCAACTCAGAGCTATTGTGAGATTTGCTTCAATATAGGCAGGCATTTTGGTGCAGTTTGTCGGATTACACAAATCCCATTTTTGCCGGCTAATGCCGTTTGGACTCCAGAAATTTCGGCACCGAGCTCATTTTTAAATTGCCTAAGTCACCAAATCCGCTAAAAACTTGTATATAGGGGTAGTTTAACATCCTGATTACGAATATGACATTCACTCTTGTCGCTGGCGCTAATGGATGACACTACGATTATCTGCGCTCTGCTAAGGCTGAGCCCAGGAGGTAATCGTAGTGTCCTCTCTTGGCGCCAGCGACAAGAGTGAATGTCATATTCGTAATCAGGATGTTAAACTACCCCTACATACAAGTTTTTAGCGGATTTGGTGACTTAGGCAATTTAAAAGCTCGGTGCCGAAATTTCTGGAGTAAAACGGCATTAGCCATTTTTGCCCAAGGAGCTTAGCCACGAAATGTCGCGTGCTTAGCTCCCATGCTATTTTTTGACGCGCGGTATTTCATGCTAATGTGCGAAGAAACGATTGTGAGCCAGGGGGTGAGCACTTTTGTCTTATTGAATCAAAATGAGCTCTAGGGTGAGAGGCGGGGGCTGGGAGGTGGAATGGCTCACACATCGTCATCCACCAACGAAAATCATGTGCATGGCGCGTCTCAGAAAGCTTAATCAATACTAATTGCCTGCTCTTTCTTTATATTCCGCGGCAAGACTTTCTCGAATGGCCCCTAGAATGCTTCCACAAAGTTTTGTTTCGAAATGCTTTGACGTTATTCGTTTTTACAATCTTACAATGAAAAGAAAGCCGGATTTCGTAACAAGACCTCTTAGCTCTTAACTGTCCTCGAGTGGGAATGAAATGGTCGCAAAACTGGCAATATATGTGAAATCGACGAGTTATGTCTTGCAGGTGGTGCGAGAAGCAGCGTGCAACAGCGGTTTTTCCTTCAGTGTGATTTTAATCAATCTCAAAGTGCAGCTGTGTTCTGTTGGTTTTCGGTCCTTTTTTCCCCACTCGTATGCGTGGAATTCGTCTGAATTCGTAAGAGGAAATTGATCTCTTTCCCACCATGTTTGTAGTTCTACTTTTCGTAATCACGAAGCCGTCTTTTTTCGTTTTCGAACCCATCGTTCATTGCTTTCTCCCCATAACCCTGAGCAAATCTGTAGTCGTTCCTGCGGTTTGTAATCGATTCGCCGAGCAATAGAGAATGCGGGGATGAAATTATGCCCCCCACAATGAACCTCGAGCAAGCTCTCGCCAAGCTCTAGGCTGCTAAGATTGCATTGAGATTACGTGAAACGTTTGAGGGTGTCCATAAAATCTCCCTTTGCTATAAGATCGCATAAATTGCTCTCTAATTAATTCTTAATATCGCTTATTTTGTCTTCCACACACCAGGCAATATTTCAGTGTTCCTCGTTTCCTTACGTTTTCTAGCGTCGATTACCGATAAAGGAGCAAGTATGGATAGATCCACCATACAATGATGGAATTTATATTCTGATAGTTACGTGTTTGTAGTTACGTTTCCATTTTGCGTGTTAGGCCGAGCTCATCTTTACAACTCCCAGGGGAAGTCCTTCGGGTCGTGGAGCCCATTTTCGAAAAGCTCTGTTAGATGCTTTTCATGCGGGGACCACAAAATTGTAGTTCATTCTCGCTGCGTGCTTCTTTGTATGCCAAGAAGGGGCGAAAATGATCTTTTTATTCTCTGGGTATTTTATAGTTATTTTACTATTATTTTCACATTTCCTTTTATTTCAGATATCTTACGAAATATTCCCTGTTTAAGGCTTTTCCTTTTGTGGGATATTTTGCGAAATATCCCAAGTTCAAAGTTTCGTCATGAGGGGGGGGTCCCATTTACATAAAAAATAAGGTTCATTCATATTGATCGAAATGTGTAATTCGTTTTCGCTTGAACTAAAAAAACGTTCCAGATGCGTTGTATAATAATGACTAGGGAACGTTTTCCATGGTTCCATGGCGAAAGCTTTATTTTCCATGAGTCAGCTGCAATTAGTCCGGCGATGTCTGGCGTTCTGACTATTCGACTATACTCCTCAATACTCCTAAGCACTACACCTACAACCCTGTATACCTAACTAGCTTTTTAATATTGATTTTGTTGTTTTTATCGATTTTCGTTTTCTTGGTTTTTTTTGCACTGGTAGGAATTCTAATCACGATTATTTTGGATTCAGCATATTCAAAGAAATTCATGCCGCTCATTGGGAAGTTGCAGAGCCACAACACCCCCCACCCTTCTGATGTCTCCGTTTGTTTTTAGCTTGGGCGGGGTTGGGTGGGAATTGGAAAGGGTTCACCGTGCTTATTCTCTTCGGCAGTCTTGGTTTCCAGAAGAGCAACCGCAGTTTCGTGCAACACCTTATAATGTCCCTCTTTCGGTCGACTTGCATCTTTTGCCGTTTCCAAGAAGTCAAGCAAGAACTTCGCCTATTTGCTACCAGTCAGCGTTTATAGTTCACGACTCGAGCGATTCAATCGCGCGACTGCGTCTACCGGCTTCATCGGAAATCTTTGGACGGCTACAACGAAAGAAATGCGAGTGCGTCCCATGATATTGTCCTCCGCGGGCCTCCTCATCCTTCCTTTTTTCCTTCCTCCATTCTTTTCCTTCCTTTCTTCACTATTCCATCTTCTTTCTCCCCTCCCTTCATGAGCTCGACCACTGCATGCGATGAGATACCTCCCGGCTCTTACAGCGAGAAAATGTGCAGTTAACTGAAGCCCTGTGATCGTCCTGAATGGAAATCAGATATTGCATTCGGCAGCGGTCCATGATTAAGGTGGAGGCCGTCCGCGGTTGCAGCTTCGGCCAGTAAGTATGACTGTATTTATTTCGGGGAGGGGGGAGGGGGGTATATAGTACACATGAAACAGGAAAAATCACGCAAAAAGTCAACAACTGGAAAACCAACGCGACAAATTTCTCTCAAAGGCACATACGACCCCCCCCCCCCTCTCCCAACGACCAAATACGACCCACCTCCCAGAGAAAAAGTGCGACCTCCATGTGTTTCACACAACGATGCTGTACCGTGGGGGTGGAAGGAAGTGAATACAGATCCGTGCTTCCAAATGGACCACGCATTCTTCCTGTCCATTTCTTTTTTTGGTGCGTCAAGTTGCAATTCACGGGAACACTCTTCCAGGAAGGCGTGCGTTTATTCCGCCCCGCTACCTACGCAGACGGACAGACAGCCGACTGGTGGCAGGTTCTCGAACGAAAACTAGAGCAAATCATTATAGATAGCGTTAGCCGTAGTACAGAGTGTAAATCGGCGGGGAGAAACTGGGTCTAAACCGTCATTAACAACCCATAAACCACTCAGATCGACTTTTTGAGTAAAGCACTTGGTGACCTCCTGAATCGACCTGCCGATGGGTGAAGGCTATCCGTGGGAAGCGACTAGGGGGGGGGGTTATGCTTCGAATATGTGCTTCGATCATCACATCATCGTTTTAGCCGTCCTCTGCTTCTCTTCGCTCTCGTCACCGACCAACGGCTATTATCCCACACCCGGACGAGGTCACTCTGCCGGCGAGCTGCGAGCCACCCACGATCGATTCTCTCTCAACGTGTAGTGGGGTTGTGGTGGTGTGTCATCTTGTCCATTATCATGGTTCCACTACTAAAATCCAAATCTTTCTGGTTTTTCATGTGTTAGTATGAGGAGGGAGGGGGAGGATTTTCGATGCTAAGTGGATAAGAGAACCAGTGTGGGAGCAGCTTTACGCCTTTCTTTGTAAAATGCTTTCAGCTGGCTTCTACAGGGAAGGGAATGGACGTGCCAGACCTGCCGTTTATTGTGACAACTTCGTTCTTAGGCTTTCTGATTGCCTTAAATTATTATTTTTTTTAATTTGTTTTTGTTTTATTTTTATTGTTATTCTTTATTTAAGGAATGATTGGTTGGCCTTGGTGGGAGCCAATCCCAGATTCGATCCCATGACCGCACTCCTGGTAAGTGTTCCACTTGCCACTGCACCACCTCTGCCTTTAACTAACTACCTAACTACCATTAATGTCAGGGTACGTCGTACGTTCAGGATTGCCAGCGAAGGGTGTCGGTGCTTGCGCTTGGAGGAGAGGGGGCGTACTTCGCCTTGAGAGAAAAGTTTTCGTTTGGCCTCTATCAATTCGCTATGTACCGCCCCCCCCTCGCTCGGATGGCGGGTTTTCTGGGAAGAACAAAAATTTAGGAATTTTGAAAGAGAAAAACTCTGAAAAGTGGTGGGAATTTGAGAGAAGCTGGTAAAATGGTAGGTAAGATGGGATGAGAAGGAAGAGTTGTACCAAAATGGGAAGTTTTGAAGGAGATTGTTTTTATTTATTTATTTACTGCAATATAAGCCCCCCCCGCTCCCTTCACGCACCTAAAGGAGGACTGCTCTGTGCCACAGATGTATGATGACGTCTGCGTTCAGGTGATCTCAAACTGTGGCCTTTTAAAAACTGGTTTCCGCTAAGAATAGTTCCCGACTACCTTCGAAGCGATCCTTTCCTGAAGAAGTTGGCTAGGCGAGTAACAACGCGGCAGCAGCGTTTTCGAGGACATTTAACTGCTTTCTATGGTATTAAGCGAGGCGCAGTGTAAGTGCAAATGCCCACTAAAATCGTTCTTCTTACCCTTAATTCCGCTTGCACTGCCCGCTGTTTCCTTACGTATATCTCTCCTATCCCATAAATTTTACTGTCAAATTGAAGGATGCAGGTAGGGGACATTATGAGTACCAAACATCTTCCTCAATACGATCCCCTCGCCGTATCTTCTTCGAAGCGACCCTAACGTCCATCGAGCGCAAGAAGGAGGGGAGGTCACTGGAAACTGTAGGAGCTCAGCTGTACATACAGAGACAGTTGAAACACGGAAAGAGGCGCCCAGAACAAAATTTATTGCAAAAGCTCAAAAGCATTCAAAAGCAACTGCGCACAAAAATTCTCTGCAAAAAGATATTTTCTTTTGTTGTTCTAGTCTTTTCCGGATATTCGGGTGCCTAGTAGACATTCCTCACGATTCTGAGTGTCTCCCTCCAATAATCCGCCTCTGCTGCTCTTGCAAAAAGCCGCGCCTTGTCTCAGTGTTTATACAGAATATTCGTGAGACGAAAACACCAACGCTCAACGCCAGCGATTTGCATACGAACCCTGTGAATCCCACCGTGCTTGAAGTGGGCACTATTAGATTTACAGTGCGAGGCTTCCTATTATGGCGTCCCACCCCCCCCCCCTTTTTTTTGTCAGATCAATCGCGACATTAAATGGAAAGAGGATGGCTTCCTCCAAGGTGGGCATCAGATGGGGAAAGGATGCTTAGAAGGCATTAGATGGGAAAGGATCCCCGGGCCGCTCGAAGACATCGAAGACATTAGAATAAATAAACAGGTGGACTAGCAGGATGGGAGAGCACCTATCTGCCCGGGGAACAAGGCTGCCAAAAGATACGACCCTCACACTCAAGATGATTCGTTATCGTGTACGACCCCCTCCCCAGTCTACCTGGGAATCTTCGTAAATGCTTCCAACTTTCTACCAGCTTTCCGGAGTTTTTCCAAAAATTCTCATTGTCTCCCAGAAATTGTTAAACGGGGAGAAGAGGGTGGTGGAACAAGGTAGCGAGTATAACGAACGTCTACAATCATAGAAAATTTGTCGCTAATGGGACCACTTCCCCTACCTCCAGCAGCCAGATACGATCCCCCTGATTGGAGACCCAGAAGATGTGAGGGTTTCTTGAAGGAGAGGGGTGGTGTGACAGGTACCAGCATCGTGAGATGTGTGACGTGTAATAATAGGTACACCCCCTTCAGGAAGGTGTCAAGTGCCACCCTACCGAAAACACCGTCACCCGTCTCGGTTTAACCCCCCCCCCCTTTCTCAACACCTAACTACCAAATGTTCTATTTTCACAGTTTTTTCACGCAAAGATTTTCGTCGAAAGGTGGGGAAGAAATTTTTTGGGAAAAATGGAAAAAGTGTTAGGAAATTAGGAAAATCTAGGAAAGCCATGAGCTATTGCCCCCGAGATGCCCCTCCTAAAATAGCACCAGGGTGGTATTTGTGTCGTATTATTCGCTCTTTCCAATAGTGGTTCGGAAGGTTTCTCAGAAATCGCTTTAGTGCCCTAAAGTCATGGGAAAGAATTATTTTCATTTTGCTCTTCATTTCCTACGTTATCTTCGTTGCATATTGAGTGGCGTGTACAACGGCTTGCAGTTTTCTTCTCCGTTTTTTGCTTTGAACTTCTTTTTCTTCACAGCTATGAGAGAAAAGCCATCCTTTCTGACAAATTGATTTTTCCGCTTTCGCTTCTTCCGCACCTGACCTTTCGAAGATTAGGCCAATAAGGTCCTCAATAGATGGGGTTCTTAGAGTAAGACGCCAAAGAACTGATGTACTTTAACCCAAAGGAGAATACGTCAATGTTTTTTGTGTTATTGTTTATTTGATAGGTGTTGCGGGCGTCTGTCCTAGGGTTCAGAATTTTTCCTACTTATTCCACTTTTTTGTTTTGAATTTCGATCAGTAGTTTTGTTTTCGTTGTCGCCTTTCGTGAAGCAATAGGTATTCTATATCGGCTGTTCAACTCTTTTTGTTACTGTATCACCTATCAATAATTTACTTGTAGTCCTGTCTTTATACTTCTTCCAACATTTCATTGAATTCTCTTGTTCCTGTTACCTCGCCCACATATGACACTAAGTTAAACACGATGACAGCTGAAGCTTGGTGGAGTCGACAGACCTACTAACAAGATGGTCAAGAGGGAAATGGTCAAGACAATCGTATTCTGCCGCTGTGTCGCGCGCGGCGATGAGTGCAGCGTTTTCCTAAGCTCTTGGTCTATCACTAGAGTCCTGGATTTCATGTAGACTATGTTATCGTAAAAATTATAACTACTTATGGCCATGAGTTGTCTATTGTCGCCATGCACGACCTGGAAACATTGTCACTTGCGGGCGCGACGTCGCACGCGACGTTTACCAGTGCGCGAACGGTCATCTTTTTGCGTGTCCCTACTAAGATGGTATATAGAGCCGTTTTCTTACTCTTGTGACTTGTAATATTGGCGTGCCACCACTCTCCATCACCTCAACCGCCTCCCCGCTGCCACCCGTCCTTTTATTTCTATTTCTGATTTGATTTCACCGTTCATCGGTCATAGTGTAATACGACCACGTCTACTAAACAGTAAAAAATTATATGGGGTAAAGTCCTTGCCACTGGTCATTGCCCTTTTAGGGTGTGGTAGGTATTCTGCATGATTCAAAATCGTAGTGGCTCATTGAATGCGATGTGACCTCTACAATGACTTGCGGGGGCCAGCCGATGTACAAGTCAGTGTTTTTGTCCTCCTTGACGAGCAAGGCACCAATTCACCGTCGCCGCAGGATCTTGCTATTCTGTGAAGGTTATCTCAGAAGAAAATAACTGGTTCTTTGAAATGAAGCTGGAGTCAGTTATAAAGTTCTACAGCAATAGATGAACAGCTGCACCCACTTGCGTGATACATGTTGGATCGAAAAAAGTTATGACAGGAAGGGCGCTGCTCTTTGAAATGGCTGGATCGAGACTACCAGACTGCACAAACTTCTGGAAGCCTGAGCCAGATTCTAAGAAAGCTCGTCTCAGCTGCACGTGAACCAAGTGCTCAGGGCAATTTTTCGAAGAAAACCGCGCGAGTGTTTCAGAAAGGTCCTCGTTTCTCTGATGTCCTTACGACATCATTTGCGCATATGGTTTCTTCCAGTGTGTTTTGAATAATAAACGGCTGCGGCTGTCTCGAACATCTGTAAGCCGTCGATATCTACTGGTATTTGCCCCTCAATATCTTAATTTATTCCACTCCAACAATGGTGAAATTGATCCTCGATGATTTCCATTGCCTTAACAGTAAAACGAGTGTAACCCACTGGGCTTTAGTTCTAAGGATTTGGCGCTATTCTAATAAGGTGCGAATCAATGTTGTACAAATACTTTTTGCAAAAAGAGCAGTTGGCACATCTGTGTCGAAGCTCCTCCAGTCTCGAGCAAGAATCCTGGCTTCTGGGTCAGAGTGGTTATTGCAGGGCACGCCATCGCTGTGATAATCACAACGGGGGTCTGTTTGACCTGAGAGAATTCTTTTTTGGTAGTTGATTTTTCTTGTTTCACGGACGGCTATAAATAGGGGGGGGGTAGTTGGCCGTTGCTGAGAGACACGCCAGATCTATACAGCCGCGTATTTCCGATAGTGAAAATGATTGTTTAAATCCACTCGACACAGCAAGATTTATGGGGCAAAACCAGAAGGCAGATTTCGGATAAACTGACATGGAGGTTAGGAGAAATCTGAGAATTTTCTTACTTTCTTGTTTCACGACGTGGGGTGTATACCCCCACGCCTCGCTCAAACTGAAATATCTATGTGATAGCTTCCCAGACTAGATTGAAGACGGATTTTACGATTACCACAGAGGCCTTTCCCAGCACGAATTGGCATGGTGGCAATCGCAGGAGATTCACCCCTCCCCAGGCTCCAGGGTGCTCGATACGAGTGCCACGGTTCTGCCACCATGAGTAGTCTCCGCCCCTCCCCTTTATATGGTGCTGAAGAAAAAATGCCGAACTGCCGTCGTGAATTCAGTAAGACCCCTTTTGCTCATAAGCTTTCCGTGAGCAGGGAAGCAAGGGAGACTAAGCATGAAATATTAATTATTTTGTTTTATCATGGCTATATAGCGCTGCGATATCGCTCGTCTGTGTGCTTTCTCGCCACATGATCATCTATTTCCCTTTTCTGTGGTGAGTCTTCTTATCCTCATGTGGGACCGTATTCTCATGTAATGCTCAAAACAGACAGGGGTCTTATTTTACGCGTTTTCGACGATATTTCCGAACAACTACTTTCTTCACTCAGTCACTTATGATTAGCACCGCGGGATTGGTGTTTGAACCATACAGCCCATGGATGGCAATCACGAGCTCTGCCTTTAACGACAGCAAATCTCGCGGATCTAATAACAACTGACGTATTCTGAGTAATTACCAGTCGTTCCGAGCGATGTTCGCGTAATGCGCTTGAGCGGTAATTACTTTTGCTAACTATAAGTTCGGCAGCATTTTCAGGGGTGGAATTCAAAATTACCTACCTGTCAAGCAAACAATGAGGGGAAGAAGGGGCTGTAGTGGGGTACGGCTTTGCTTATTAAGCAAACGGTAAACGGTCTGAAATCCAGATATCAAATCGACATCCGCTCTGGTCAATCTAACCTTCTTTCTCTTCGGGCAAATGAGTTGGTGGCAGGCTTGTCTGGGGATAAAAACAATATTGTCTCATACATAGGTTGGTCCCCTCAAATCGATGCCTAAGCCCGCTCGCCTTGGGAATCAGAGCGTTTCTTGCCGCTGGGAAAACATTTTTGAAAAATACGACCCCCTCCCCCGTACTCCCTTCTTTGGGAGATTGCCATCCAACAGGATGAGTTGTCGCCACCAAGCAACCACTAATTTGAACTAGCGAAAATAGTAGTTGTATAGAATTTAGGCGGCAAATATGAAGTGGGAAAAACCGTGAAAACTCACAACCAAAATTTTTTTCAAAGCTCGAAAAACATCTTTGAGGCAAGTATGGCCCTCCTTTTCCAATGACGGGCGAATACGACTCCTTTCCCCACACCCCTCCCCCACCGACCTCTCCCATAGGGATGCTTCCAACGGTGTAGATAGCGTGCAAGAAACAGAAGTCAAGTACGACTCCCCCCTCTGCACCGACTAAACTGAACCTCCGCTGGGGGTTTCCCCTATATACGACGATCCCTGTTGAAAATGCTGCTACTCTCAAGAAAACCCGCCATGCTGGATGAAATAGAATACATGGCGCACTCAAAAAGGAATTGATCAGTGCCCTCAAGAAGTGGTTTTTTTGTGCAGAAAGTTTCACCCTTCTCTCTTTTCTCCGAAACAGAAGTTCAGTGAATTGTGGGGAAGTAGAGATCAGACTCATCAGAGAAATTGCTCGCTTCATTCACCGAGATTGCTTGACGTGAATTCGTTTGATGGAACCTTGCTAGCTTCCCGCGGACCGTGCCTTCAACACGAACATGACACTCGATTGGCGCTTGTGGCGGGCGCTACGGGCCCCCAGACACCCAAGACTTTTTGGGTGCCGCAGGCATTCAAACCTGTTGGAAACTCCTCGAAGGTTGTTTGTGGAGGCAATTATAGGGGCACAGCGATGTTATAGCAAGGTTGAACGTCTGACAATGTTTCTGAAAAAAGCAAAAAAGAAAACGAAGAACCAATTCAGCGACTTGTTCTTTATGAGGCAGGCCCGCCACCACTGTTTCTTTGATCTACCATCAGGGCTTCCCAAGCAAGTTTGTACAAAGAGGGCGCGTCCACGCAATATCATGTGGGACAAGGCGAAAGGGGATTTTCATCGTGGCGCTCAGAGAATCGTTTGCATGTTTCGAAAGCATATTTGAGATTAATGGGAAGGTGCTCCTTTTGATATAGGTCTCTTCACCACCTCGGCTTGGCTTCTTTTCCTATTGAGCTTACTGAGGATCAGTACTTACCTGAATCATACAGAAAGCTTATTCATTCATAATAAGAGGTGCGGGGTGGGGGGGGGATTGTTCAAGGCGCGGCTATCAAATCTGCTTCCTGGAGCAGTCCTATAAATTCTAACTCTGGCGGAAGGATAAGGTTACATTCAAGGTGTTCTGAATAATATACCGGACGAGTAATCGATATTTCGAATAGACGACAGTGATTTTCATCGAAAGCCCTGAAATATCTATCCCTCGCAAGGACTCGCCGCCTCCAAATTCGGCCCTGCCACCAGAAGTAATGGCTGCCAGAGACACAGTATCATGGATGGATCATCGATCGACTACTTGTCGATCCACGGTCAGATTATTGGAATCACCACGGAAATTCCTCAACGCGCAGTCTTTCGGATCTTGCACATCTCAACATTTAGAGAACAGAGGAGAGCCTGACGGAACTGCGTTTTCAACGTTCGCTGGCCCTTTCTTTCATCGACTGGATCACCCATGGCGAGATTTCCTTACCACATTTAGCTGCGCAAAATCACCTAGCGATTCATTTGGGTTGAGAGGGTTTAACTACCACTAGATACGAGTTTCTAGCCAAATTTGGCATTTTGACCTGTTTGAAAATGGAGCTTATGGGGTGCTCTATTTCAAAGTCAACAAGTCAAGTCAGTCAAAGTCAGTCAGTTTTTTTCAAAGTCACGTCAAATATCCCATTGCATGTGCATAGCTATTCGGCTACTGATATATTTTCTCGCTCAGAGCCTCATCTTCCATTTGTGGCACCATCATTCCAGTATTGTTCCAGTTTCCTTGGGAAATAAATGCAAATTCCGTTGGAAGGGAAGTCAACGGTGACAGCTCTGGCCACAGAATCACTGCCAACCATTATCCGTCCGATCCATTGCTGCCCCGTAATTTCAAAGTTAGATCAAAGTCCTACATTCGAATAGAATTCTGCTCACAAGGGGAGTTTTGCTACCTTAAAGGAACGGTCCGCGATGACCTATGAAAATGCAAGAGGTTATGTGGGAAGGTAGTGCGGTCCGGAGTGGACAACCCTGTGCCAGTTTCGCGGCGGAAAGTTGTACGGTAAAGGAATTAAGGCGCAAAGTTGCTTCAGTGGTACATCCCTTTTTCCAGTGACTCCCTGTTTAAGGGAAATTTATCGTGGAACACTGTGGAAACTTTGGGCCCAATTTAATAATAATTTGCCGGTACCACTGCGATGCGATCGATTTGCCACTGGTGTCAGTTCGCAAACTTCTGGGAGCTAATTATAACAAGTCAAAAGCCCCAGTTGAATTGTAAAGTGTTCCGTCGGGGCTAATTGCATAATGCGTCCATGCACCGGGACTTACATTGCAGTTGCGGAAGTCTTCGAAGATACAATCAGCCCATACATAGGATGTTTGTACCTCCCGGACTAGTGCGGCAGTAATTCAAGAACTCTGGAGTGTCAAGTTGACCTCGTCATCTGTACAGTAAGAATGAATTCTTTGAGATTTTCTTTGAGTTCTCGTTCCACCTTCCCTTTACAAAATTCATCAACCTTTGCAGGTTTTCAAGAGGCTCTTGAAAAGTTATTTGGACTGCTTTGTAGAAGTTGTTGAGGTTGTAAATTAGCTGCATTGAACTTGCGATAGACTTTATACCTGAATCCAGTTCCAGTAAGGATTGAGTTGTTATCGATTTGAAGCCTATTAGATATGCATCCTTTTCATCTCACTTTTTCCCAAGTACTGAGGGCTATTTGAATAGTGCAGGGGTCCGTAAGTACACGCAAGTCTCCAGGTGTTCCCCTTTTCTGGGAGTCTAGCCTCTCAGTACTCATGAAACGGAACGACATTTTAGACGCCTCCGAATAAGTCCAGTTATTTACCTTCATGAGACTCACAGCTCTGAATAACACCATTTTTTAGCATTTACAGCATTTTTTATAACCTTTTATGATGATTCTATAGTAGTAGTTGCTAGTCTACCGCTTTTTTCCTCAGAAACCATTTGGCAACGGTTGCGAGGCAACGCATAGAATACTGAGGGTTTCCATCCAAGTTCTTCGTTAGTAGTAGTTTTCCGTAGTAATACTTCTTTTTACTTTTTTCTTATGCACCTGCATTGGAGCATTGCCAATTTTAAAACATTTTAAAGTGCAAGTGAGTGTAAAATGAAACAAATGAGGAACGTTGCCGAGCCTTCAATAGATTAGAAAGTGCAGTGGTTTGTAGAGATCGACGATTGGTTCATTTGATTATTGGAGTTTTTGTCCATCATTGTGCAGGTCATTTGTTATGGCATTTGTTCAAACAATCGGTTTTTTCCCCGATCCATCTGTGCACTTTTTGAATGTGCAAATCCGTTGAGATTGCCTGCAACACTGGAGAATCAGAGATCCATCGAGAATTTTAGATAAGTATCGACTGATTTCTAATTTTCCACTGTCGCAAAGTATGAACGTGGCCATGGTTGTCAGCTTCACGAAGTACTTTTTCACCTATCAAGTTGGATTACTTATGTGAATCCAGTGGTTATTTTTAATCACTGGAAAATTGCTTCTTCATAACTCATAGAGTGGAAGAGGAGGGGAGGGGGGTCAACGAAGTAGTTTAGTCTCCGTTTTGTTCGTGCTCATAGACGGACGGAATAAATACATCCTCCCTGTGTGCTGCTTTGTTTGAAGGCCATAGGCACAAGTGATGGGGCGAGCGAATGTCGCCAACGCCATTAGTGGAAGGGCTGGGTGGGATGGACCAAACGCCCTCTCGCAGCCCTTCCACCAATAACGCTGGCAGCGACCGCCCGCCTCCAGCAATCGCGCTCACTGCCTTAAATCATATCAGACTGCCAGCGAATGGCGCTTTTTTTTCTCGACTTCTTTTTGAGAAAGTGCAGTTCTGCTTCAGTAGGCAGTTCTGCTTTGAAGTTGACTTCTTGGGGTTGGCAGGCCCTGCAGGTCTTCGTATCTTCTAGCATTCAACATCTGTGTGATTCTCTGGATCATTCTTTGGAAACTTGATTTATTGATTCGTTATTGGAATGTTCGAGTGTTTGATGGGGCCCAAATATTGCGTTTTGTCGATGTGTTAAATATTCGGACATTTTTTTACTGATGTACAACCTAAGCACCGCAAATGGTCCTGAGCAATATTTAGCAATTCGCTGTGTACTTTCAAGCTAAATGGGGATGATCCTCGGGGAATTGAGCATTTGTCACGAGCTTAAGCTTTACAATCGGATGCAGTCATTAACGCTGATCTCAAGGCTGCTTGCTAGCAGTTACTGCTATGTTTGGGCGCATTGTGATCTAGAAGAAAACTACGCTTTACAGCTGTCATTGGCGCACACTGCAGCATTTGTGAAGCGATCCATTTGTGCCCTCCAGGTCGAACTGAAAACAAAAAGGAAGATATATTCTTTGGTTTCAAAAGTGTTTGACTGATAATTTTGGTAATGTAACCTGAAGTTTTATTCTTTATGGCGGTCACACTCACTCGTTTCTAAATTCTCTCTCTCAGACCTTATTCCTTCCGTTTTATTGAATCTTTACTATAGTATACTTTCCTTCAAGCCTTCCTGCTCGAGAATGAAACCTGCTAAGGTTATAGTGAATGCAGGACACGTCGCACTCTGGGGTCTCTAAGGAGGGGGGGGGGAATCGTGCTTGCCTAGATTTCGCTTGTTGACTTCTAGTTTTTTTTCGTTTCACGTTGCGCTGCACTCCCCCCCCCCCCGCCCACATCTCTTCTTTCCGTGCTTGATGGCAGTTTCTTGGGAAAACAATGAAGAATTTTTGCAAAAAAAAACTCCAGAAAACAGGCAAGTAGTGGGAGTAGTGGGGAGAACTGGGGAAACACGTTAGAAGTTGGTTTATTAAGATGGTAGGTAGGATGGGGATCGTATGAAAAAGGTTTTTTTTAGGAGAGGGTCATGTTTCGCAAAAATACCTAGCCCGAATGAAAGGTTGTGCAGGTCATGTCTCAGCGATCCGAAAATCTGCTAGTTGTCAATGCCGCAAAGCGAATGGTGCAGCCTTGAAGATAAAGTGTAGTCTTGGGGGGGGGGGGGGTGAGTTTGAGTTCAATTTGAAATAGTTGTGACTTCTGGTCTAATCAGATTATTTCCAATTTACGGAACACATGGCTAGCGCTCTTCTGCCCTTCATTTCGCTGCACTGGACTAAAGGGGTTCGAATGGTAGTTGAAGAAGCGGATCGCTGTATTTGTCACCATCTCAGGCCTAGTGGCCTTGATCCCCGTATGAGCGCCTGCGCATGCTGCTTAAAGAAACAGATGGCTGGATTGTTATCTGTCATTCACCATATAGCCGTCGCATTACTCCTTCTGACTAGTAATTGTCCTTCAATCTGACTAATCGTCTGGGCGGTAAAAGCTTCAAGACCGGCTCTTGAGTTGAAACCGCGCTGAAATCTTATTTGGATTCGGGCTCTCAATCTTGTCATAGTTTTAGTTTTGAATGAGCGATCATCTGGAACCGCCTAGATTTTGATAACTTACTCAGCTAACTTTCTGGTTTCTTTGCCCTTCTTATAGCCTGAAACGGTCAAAAACAGTGTCCGAAAGCTTCCCAAACGCTGGCAAAAAGCCCACAACAGCAATGCTAGCTATTTCCAATTTCATACTTGTCTGATCAATAAGAAAATGGTGCTGTTTGGCATGGGAGGGACATTTTACACTATCGCTACTTCCTTTTCTAGTTCATGTTGAGTAAATGGTCTACTTTTGGTAGGGCCTGTAAACTCTTGTGAAACTACTAAATAGTGCAAGTGAGCCACTACGACTATGAAAATTTGCTGGTCTTCAAAAACTGGCCTGTAGAGGCCTCGCTGAATCCATGGGTTGTACCAAGCACATTAGTCCCAAAACGGAATCACTGGTTTGTTATTTAAATGCTCTTCTCATTTGGCTGGTTTGCGCGAGAATTTGGAATTAAAGGATCAATCGCTGCCAGCGTAGACTAGCGCTGTTATCAACACAGGCGTTTTTTTCTATCTACAAAGACCTACATGGCTATCTATGAATTAAGGTGTCATTAATCTCAAATTAACTTCAGAGCAGTTCGTCGAGTTTTTGTTCCCTTACTAAATGAGGTTAATAGGTGGAATCAATCTTTGTCCGTCCTTCGACCGTCTTGAAATGATTGCGGAAATTACCAGTCGAAGAAGTGATCTGCGGCCTGTCTAAAGCCGCCGACAGTCGGGTCACGCAACGGCGCTACGCTAGTCGGGCCTTTTTTACTCACCAGTTCGTATGCTCCGTGTAAATATTAGGCTGCCGGGGAATTAATGACAAACTTTTGAATTTAATTTTTGAATTTTTCCTTTTTTCAAGTGTTTTTCGTTCGTGTCTTTGTTGTTTTTCATATTCTTTTCTTTGAATTGGATGTTGTCCACTACTGGGAAATGCCATAAAGCGATTTGTGAGCCAGGGGTTGCCCACGGACCGCAGGGCGGTGTAACTGTAAGGGAGCAATTTTGTTTGTGGTGTTCTTGAGGGCTCTTGTTGCTTTTTCCTTCATTGAGGAATTACTTATCAGCTACTGTTTCATAATTGATCAGCAATTATCCTTGACACTTTTATCGCGGGAGCTGTCTTTAAAGACAGTCTACGCGCTCAAGTAATTCGTAGGAGTCCTTCCTTTTAAAAGTAGTCTGGCACCCAGACTTCAAGTTTATCCCGCTTTCGTGGCTTCACAGTAAGTAATGAAGGTGCTGTGGTGCTGTGGCTGTCAGAAGTGGCAATTCCGACGCCTCCCTAGTTATCCCGCTCACCGAAACTCATGGGCAACTTCTGTCCCGAGTTCAGTTTTTACCCCGATTTTTCGTTTTTTTCTCGCTGCTAGATAGTATTAGCATGAGGTGACGCCAAGAAACGATAGTGAGTCAGAGACGGGAGGTCATTGCTTTTGCTTGGATAAAACGAACAGGTCGGGGGAACTCGTCCTGAGAAGCTTCCAGGTCCTTACTTAGGGTGTTCTCCATGATTTTTTTTTGCTTTTTTTTCTTCCCCTGAAAGA
>MU940885.1:0-12514 GCA_036418165.1 Cooperia oncophora
CAGTATCTCGGGAAGAATGTAATGTTATGAACTTCGAATCCCACTCTTAATATTCTAACCAATTATTTCGTGTTGAAGTCATCATCGTTGCTCTTTTAGGATCCATTTTTGTTCAAGCTGATATGGCACCCAGACATCTACTTCGCTAACGCTCGAACAGCAGCGTTTCACGATGTCACACAGCCCAATTTTCTTGTGTGGATTTATCCGAATGGAACCGTATGGTACGACTGTCGGTGAGGAATTTAGAAGAGTTAGCTACCTTACGCTCAATAAGCCCGATTGGGATGCGCCATGCTCTTCGCCTGCAAGCGAGAACAGCAGAAGCACGTGCATTCAGGCCCTCAATGTAACGTGTGAAATCCATCTTCTTTATTTTGTCATCTTTTTCTTCTTCTTGTGCCGCTCAAAGAAACTGACCAGGGAAAGTCAATAGGTCGGCCATTTGCATTGAGGTGTATACCGGTGGATGCGGCTTGGGGCTCTGAGCTTAGATCAGCTTTCGCAATTGCCATTACGATTCTCTGAAGGCATTTGCGAAGGGCTTTTTCTCACTACGGCATTTCTCCCGTCTCCTATCATTCCCACATGAAAAGTTGGAGAAGTACCAGTTGCATGTTAGTGGTGGCCTTGTGGGAAGGTTCGTTCGCTGCGAATCTTGTCCTCCCGCTGGAAATCAAAGGCAACAAAGAAGGTCTGATCCTGGATTCCCTGTTCGTATTCTCCGCATTTTTTTCGAGGCCAAGTCTATGCTCCTCAATTTTTCCAAACCAGGTTCCCACCAACCATGAGATGCGCTCTGAACGTTTCTGGTGCTCTGCACCTTTTGATTGGAATAGTGCTATGTTTCCTCCTATTTTATCTGGAGTGAAACAAGATTGAGTCCGATTTTGTGGGAGTTTGTAGTAAGGCAGAACACAATTTCCCCTGACGTCAACTCAATTATGAACGTCCGTCAGTTTACGTGAGGAACGACACAAAGCGAATCACGGCTTCCTGTTTCTTTGTTCGAATTTTCCTGCTCGCAGCAAAGTAGGGTTGTGTTGTCCCAATAGGGACGATTTTCGGCCTCACAAAAAAATAAAGTGAAGGGAGCGAGAACAAATCTAGTCGGTTTTTGGGCACAAGCCTTAGGATTCCAACTAATGTTGTAAAAAGTGCTGAGCTACATAATATAACCTGCAAAAATTGTATCAATGGATCAACGCTAGATGAACCTAGGTGACATATTCCTCTTTGGACGCTAATTCTGAACATTTAAGGGCCATTCGTTGTTTATATCGTGGACATGAGAGGAGATGAAAAGGTCTTTTCGACGGTATTTCGAGAACGGCACTAATCCAGGACGGGTCCGCAGTTTAAAGGCAGTTGGCACGATGGTTTTCCACTCGGCCTAAAATGCCAGTAGGGCGCTATGTAGTGCGGAAATGGCGAAAGAACGGTCAAAATCCTGCGAAGAAAAAGCCTCCGTTCTCAGTGACTTGAAAATCGATTTCGGACGAGTTTCCCGTACGCATCTTGCCAATCACCGCTACCGAAGAAAAATGAATCGTCCACAAAAGGACGAGCGTCAGGAACGGTCGTCCGTTTGTGGGCGGGCGGGCGGGCGAGGAAGGCGTTTGGGACGGAATGTTGTTGCTCGATAGGGCGTTATAGGGTACCCTCCTTTGGAAAAGGCGCCACGGAGCGCCTGTCCGAGGTCACGGAATTCTGTTAAGCCAGTCGTATAAATCCTACATCTGTATAGCGATTTATCGTGCCAACTGCCTTTAATATTTTGTATGTTAGGACATGGCGTGCCACATGAGAAGAAAATTGACATTGGGGAGGCGGAAAGAGCCCCGAGATTTGTAGGCCAGTCTTCGTGAGGTCTCCGAGAACTCATTTTGCATGAAGGGATTGGTATATCCATGTCGAGCTCTCCACTCTCCTCCTCTGAACGTAGATGAACGTCCAATTGCTTAATACCAGTGTCGTTAAGCGTAAAGTACTATGTGCCCTGGGAAAGAGCACTCTCCAGCGGGCTACATCATGCCTAATGTCTGCTTGTAGCCCGCTGGAGATTGATCTCTCCCAGGGCAACTAGCGCAAAAAAGGAGGACCAGAATGGCCTTAGTTCCTTCTTGGCGAATCAAGACTCAGCCCAAGATCGTCTTCAACGCCGTACGACGCACGCAAGCATCACCTACCACATCAAATCCACAACGCCGTCCGCCCTCCGCATTCATGGGCCGTCAATACCATCACAGTGAGACGGGTGGGTAGTCAATACGATCCTGCTCTGTGTGCTGTGACCCAAGGCAAGACCACTCTTATGGCTGTCTTCTGCGACATGTTCGCCTACGGACGTGAAGCGACACCGATACATACTACCCGCTCTTCTTCTCTCTCCTAGCGTTCAGTCCCGCGCCCGCGTGCAGGCGTCCGCTGTTCTTATTACACGTCGCCACTTGTTCCGATCCACTGCATCTTCTGCTGTGGCTTTCACTTCAGTGAGGTCCTTCTTGATGACGTCCCTCCATCTTTTCTTTGGGGCTCCTCGTGGTCGCTTGCCCTCTACCTCGAGTTCCAATGCCTTCCTTATTGGGTGGTCTTCGGGCCTCCTCAGTACAAGACACGTAACCATACGCAGTCTGCTGCTCCAGCGTGCGCTTCAGTGGATAGGAGCTGCCTGGTGTGACTGCCTCTGACGTCCTCGTTGTTTCTGACTCTGTCGAGTCGTGTCCAGCCGCAGGCCCATCTCAGCATCCTCATTTCAGCTGAGTGGAGCTGCCTTTCATGGTTCTTGCAGATAGGCCAGCACTCACTGCCGTAGAGCATTGTAGGCCTTACCACAGCCCGGTACACCTATACCTTCAAGCGTTCATCGAGCAACAGCGGTCGGCAAGGATGCCGGTGGACTACCCTCCATTTCATCCAGGGCTCGGCGTTTGAATTCGGGGCCGTCACCGCTTGGTCCACGCTGCCATCAGCTGCTAGGTTGCTCCCCAGGTACTGGAAATCCTCGACCCTTTCGATGCTCTCGCCATGGCGGTCTACGATGACTTCGGCGCACTCTTCGGAGCTTAGGAATTTGGTCTTCTTTACGTTTAGCCGGAGTCCATTCGCAGCGAGTACATCCTGCCACCGCTGCACCTTGTCCTGAAGTTCCTCCCTGCTGTCCGCTATCAGGGCGATGTCGTCAGCATAGAGGATGGTTTTCAGCGGTCCCTCCATGAGTTCTTTTGCCATGACATCTAGAGTCAGGAGGAAGAGGAACGGGCTGAGGGCTGACCCTTGGTGTACCCCAACCGTAATGTTTACCTCCTTTGTCAAGCCGTGAGGGGTGCGTACAGCTGCTTTAGCCCCATCGTACATGTCCTTCACTATGGAGATGAGGTGTTCCGGAACGTTACGTTCTCTGAGCGCACTCCAGAGTACAGGCCTTGGCAGGCGGTCGAATGCCTTCTCAAGGTCCAGGAAGCTAGGTAGCAGGGTCGCGCTTCTCTCGGTACTTCTCCATCAGCTGTCTGGCGATGAAGATGGCATCGGTGGTGGACCTCTCGGGCATGAAGCCGAACTGTTCCTGCGAGATAGGGACAAGTTCCCTCAGCCTAGTGTTGACCAGGCGCTCGTACAGCTTCATGGTATGGGGAGTCAGCTTGATCCCGCGGTAGTTGGAGCACTCCGTCGCGTCCCCTTTCTGCTTTGAAGATGGGAACGATTGTGCTGTCCTGCCACGCAATCTGGCATCCCTCCTCCAGCTGTTTTACGTTTCGTTTAAGGAAGGTCTTGTGAGCCAGACTCAACCCATGCTCTCCCACGGGCCTTGCCATGCACTACCGTACCGTGCTGGACCCACTGCTTTCCCAGCTTTCATTCTCCCTAGCTCCCGGCGAACTTCATCCTTCGTCCAGGGAGTGATGGGACCTGCCGTCGCCTCTATCTGTGGGCTATCCTTGCGAGGGAATTCTTCGTTCAGAAGTCCCTCGAAGTATTCTTCCCACCTCTTCCTGACTTCGGCTGGTTTCCTGAGAATGGCCCCGTTGCTGCTCTTCACAGTCTTTACGACCCTGATGTCCTGAGCTGCGCGATGCCGAGCTTTAGCCAGGCGGAAGACGAACTTGTCCCCTTCTCGGCCTTCCAGCTTGTCGTACAGGGCGTCCATTTCCGTATTCTTGGCCTTTGCAAGACAAACACGGCCGCCTTAGCGAGTCGCTTGCAGTTCTTGTAGGCAGCGTAGTCTTCTGGGCTCCGCGTCTTTTGCCAGCGTCTGTATGCTTCTTTCTTCTGCTTGACGATCCTCTGGACTTCCTCGTTCCAGAACCAGGCTGCCTTGTCTCCTCTGATACCACCTCGCGTCTCTCCCAGGACCTCCCTTGCACACTGTAGGATGACCTCTGCTGCGTAGGTCCAGGTGTCCTGGACTGGCCCATGTGGGTCTGGGAGCCAGCCTCCAGTATTCTTCGGCCGAGGCTATCCTTTTCTACCCTGCCCATTTTCCACCACCGAATTCTTCGCTCTGCTCTCACCCTTGTCTTCTTGGGGAGGTCTATGGCGATGTCTGCCAGGAGAGGCCTGTGCTGAGGGCCCAGCTCTTCCCCAGGCAGTACCTTGATATCCTTGACGGTTTTGAGAGACGATCTTCTGACCAGGACATGGTCGATTTCCGTTTGTCTCCCTCCACTGCTGTAGGTTACCTTTTGGGTCCTCCTTTTCGCGAAGACACCAACAACTACCGTGTCACCTTCTGAAGTGTGCTCAAGACGCCGCTGATGGGTGCGCCAGCCAGTAATTCCGTCGTAGAATAGATTACAGGGAGATGGTAATGGGGCAAAGAAACCTTTCATTACTCGAATCGAATACAATGCTTGAGACTTGTACTGTCACCACCCTCATCGATACAGCTTGACATGTTGGAACTAGTGGGGGCATTTTCTTTTCGATAGGACCTCCTCTCATAGGTTCCTCCTCTGGTATGACCCCCACCCCTTCTCCATCAAGTACGACCCCGCCCCTCCAGCTACCGACTTGACTCGGACTACATTACATATACCTGCAAAAATTGATCATGGATTAGCGCCTAGATAACCAGGTCACATATGTCTCTTGCTTGGACCTAATTCTGAACATTTAAGGGCCATTTGGCCGGGTGTTTATACTCGTAGACATTGAGAGAGGTATGAAAAGGCCTTTCGCACGGTATTCGAGAACGGCACTAATCAAGTGACGAGGTCCGCAGTTTAAAGGCAGTTAGCACGATGGCTTTCCACTCGGCCTAAAATGCTAGTAGGACGCTATGTAGTGCGGAAATGGCGAAAGAACGGTCAAAAATCCTGCAGGACAAAGAAGAATCGCCCGTTCTCTAGTGACTTGAACAATCTGTTCGTACGAAGTTTCCCGGGACGCATCTTGCCAATCACCGCTACCGAAGAAAAATGAATCGTCCACACAAAGGACGAGCGTCAGGAACGGTCGTCCGTTTGTGGGCGGGCGGGCGAGGAAGGCGTTTGGGACGGAATGTTGTTGCTCGATAGGGCGTTATAGGGGTACCCTCTTTTGGGAAACGGCGAGCGCCTGTCCAAGGTCACGGGATTCTGTTAAGCCAGTCGTATAAATCCTACATCTGTATAGCGATTTATCGTGCCAGCTGCCTTTAATATTTTGTATGTTAGGACATGGCGTGCCACATGAGAAGAAAATTGACATTGGGGAGGCGGAAAGAGCCCCGAGATTTGTAGGGCCAGTCTTCGTGAGGTCTCGAGAACTCATTTTGCATGAAGGGATTGGTATATCCATGTCGAGCTCTCCACTCTCCTTCCTCTGAACATAGGGAACGTCCACATATGTTAATACCAAGTGATCGGTAAGCGCTAAGTACTGATGTTTGCCCTGGAAAAGAGCACTCTCCAGCGGGCTACATCATGCCTAATGTCTGCTTGTAGCCCGCTGGAGATTGATCTCTCCCAGGGCAACTAGCGCAAAAAAGGAAAAGCACCAGAATGCCTTAGTTCCTCTTGGCGAATCAAAGACTCAAGCCCAAGATTTCTCTTCAACGCCGTAACGACGCACCAGCATCACTACAAATCAAATCCATCAACGCCTCCGCCCTCCGCATTCATGGCGCCAGTCAATACCATCACGTGAGACGGTGGGTGTCAATAGATCCTGCTCTGTGTGCTGCTGACCCCAAGGCAACCACTCTTATGAGCTGTCTTCTGCGACATGTTCGACTCACGGACGCTGAGCGACACCATACATACTACCGCTCTTCTTCTTCTCCCTAGCGTTGTCCCGCGCCCGCCGTCGCAGGGTCCGCTGTTCTTATTACACGTCGCCACTTGTTCCGATCCACTGCATCTTCTGCTGTGGCTTTCACTTCAGTGAGGTCCCTCTTGATGACGTCCCTCCATCTTTTCTTTGGGGCTCCTCGTGGTCGCTTGCCCTCTACCTCGAGTTCCAATGCCTTCCTTATTGGGTGGTCTTCGGGCCTCCTCAGTACATGACCGTACCATCGCAGTCGCTGCTCTCGTGCCTTCTGGATAGGAGCCGTCTGTGTGTGACTGCTCTGACGTCCTCGTTTCTGACTCTGTCGAGTCGTGTCCAGCCGCAGGCCCATCTCAGCATCCTCATTTCAGCTGAGTGGAGCTGCCTTTCATGGTTCTTGCAGATGGGCCAGCACTCACTGCCGTAGAGCATTGTAGGCCTTACCACACAGCCCGGAACACGCTATACTTCAGCGTTCATCGAGCACGCCTCCGGCAAGGATAGCCGGTGACTCCCTCCATTTCATCCAGGGCTGCCCGTTTGAATTCGGGGCCGGGCACCGCTCCGGTCACGCCTGCCATCAGCTGCTAGGTTTGCTCCCCAGGTACTGGAAATCCTCGACCCTTTTCGATGCTCTCGCCATGGCGGTCTACGATGACTTCGGCGCACTCTTCGGAGCCTTAGGAATTTGGTCTTCTTTACGTTCAGCCGGAGTCCATTCGCAGCGAGCACATCCTGCCACCGCTGCACCTTGTCCTGAAGTTCCTCCCTGCTGTCCGCTATCAGGGCGATGTCGTCAGCATAGAGGATGGTTTTCAGCGGTCCCTCCATGAGTTCTTTTGCCATGACATCTAGAGTCAGGAGGAAGAGGAACGGGCTGAGGGCTGACCCTTGGTGTACCCCAACCGTAATGTTTACCTCCTTTGTCAAGCCGTGAGGGGTGCGTACAGCTGCTTTAGCCCCATCGTACATGTCCTTCACTATGGAGATGAGGTGTTCCGGAACGTTACGTTCTCTGAGCGCACTCCAGAGTACAGGCCTTGGCAGGCGGTCGAATGCCTTCTCAAGGTCCAGGAAGGCTAGGTAGCAGGGTCGCCGCTTCTCTCGGTACTTCTCCATCAGCTGTCTGGCGATGAAGATGGCATCGGTGGTGGACCTCTCGGGCATGAAGCCGAACTGTTCCTGCGAGATAGGGACAAGTTCCCTCAGCCTAGTGTTGACCAGGCGCTCGTACAGCTTCATGGTATGGGGAGTCAGCTTGATCCCGCGGTAGTTGGAGCACTCCGTCGCGTCCCCTTTCTGCTTGAAGATGGGAACGATTTGTTGCTGTCCTCCACGCCATCTGCATCCTTCCTCCAGCTGTTTTACGTTTTGTTTAAGAAAGTCTGTGAGCCAACTCACCCCATGCTCTCCAAGGGCCTTCCATGCCTCTATCGGTACCCCGTCTGGACCCACTGCTTTCCCAGCTTTCATTCTCCCTAGCTCCCGGCGAACTTCATCCTTCGTCCAGGGAGTGATGGGACCTGCCGTCGCCTCTATCTGTGGGCTATCCTTGCGAGGGAATTCTTCGTTCAGAAGTCCCTCGAAGTATTCTTCCCACCTCTTCCTGACTTCGGCTGGTTTCCTGAGAATGGCCCCGTTGCTGCTCTTCACAGTCTTTACGACCCTGATGTCCTGAGCTGCGCGATGCCGAGCTTTAGCCAGGCGGAAGACGAACTTGTCCCCTTCTCGGCCTTCCAGCTTGTCGTACAGGGCGTCCATTTCCGTATTCTTGGCCTTAGCAACGGCCGCCTTAGCGAGTCGCTTGCAGGTCTTGTAGGCAGCGTAGTCTTCTGCGGCACTCCGCGTCTTTTGCCAGCGTCTGTATGCTTCTTTCTTCTGCTTGACGATCCTCTGGACTTCCTCGTTCCAGAACCAGGCTGCCTTGTCTCCTCTGATACCACCTCGCGTCTCTCCCAGGACCTCCCTTGCACACTGTAGGATGACCTCTGCTGCGTAGGTCCAGGTGTCCTGGACTGGCCCATGTGGGTCTGGGAGCCCAGCCTCCAGTATTCTTCGGCCGAGGCTATCCTTTTCTACCCTGCCCATTTTCCACCACCGAATTCTTCGCTCTGCTCTCACCCTTGTCTTCTTGGGGAGGTCTATGGCGATGTCTGCCAGGAGAGGCCTGTGCTGAGGGCCCAGCTCTTTCCAGCAGGTCTACCTGATATCCTTTGACGGTTTTGAGAGACGATCTTCTGACCAGGACATGGTCGATTTCCGTTTGTCTCCCTCCACTGCTGTAGGTTACCTTTTGGGTCCTCCTTTTCGCGACGAAGACACCAACAACTACCGGTGTCACCTTCTGAAGTGTGCTCAAGACCCGCTGATGGAGATGCGCCAGCCAGTAATTCCGTCGTAGAATAGATTACAGGGGATGGTATGGGGCCAAGAAACCTGTTCATTACTCGAATCGAATACATGCTTGAGGACTGTACTGTCACCACCCCTCATCGATACAGCTTGAACATAGTTGCGAACTAGTGCGAGCATTTCTTTGTCGCATAGCAGACCTCCTCTCATAGGGTTCCTTCTCTGGATATGACCCCCACCCCTTTCTACCGTCAAGTACCGACCCCCCCCTCCAAGCTACCGAATTGAAGCTCTCTCGCAGGAGAACCCTGACACGCGACATGCCGTGGTTCAAACCTGGCCTTGTCCACGTCAGAACATGCTTGCTGTGGTTTTTTCTACTGAGAAGTGTGGGTAAGTGGGTAAGCCCCGCTGAACAGTAACTCATAGCGGAGCGCATAGCACCGACTTTTTTCGTACATAGCATTGATACAGTCAAATGAACAGAGTGATCTCAACGATCGACCTATGGATGGCGCGTTCCGGAGAAGATGAGAACTCTTTGAACAGTTCATGTGCTGTTAAACGTCGTTAACCAGTCCCTCCCGAGGCAAATAGCGTCGAAAACATGCGAAAAAAAACTGAGCGAAAATGTTACACGACGGATGATGCACAGGGTACATCATCGTGATGCGTGTAGTGGTGGTGTAGGTACGACACCACTTCGAGAGAGGATGTCAGTACGACCCCCACCTAAATGAGGGTCTCGATACAACCCCCCCCCCTACCTATCACTTTCCCACATTTTCCAGTGTTCACTCAATAATTTTCCGTCGACGAAGGCGGGGAAGGGGTGGGTGAATAGAATACATGAAACAGGAGAAATTATGCGGAAAGTCACCTAAAGTCAACAACCAGGAAAAATTTTTTCCCAACGCGGCAAATTTCTCTCAAAGCCACATACGACCCCACTCTCCAACAACGACCAAATACGACCCCCCCCTCCCCAGCGGAAAAGTACGACCCCCTATGTGTTTTACGCAACGATGCTGTGCCCTCATGATGCATTCCGCAGCCACTGGTGTAGTAAAGGACATGGCATGCTTTAACAAGTACCTGATTGCGGACCTTCACTGGACTAAGGTCTCATGGACCACTAACTTCTACATCTTTGGACCTTTCTCACCGTAATTGAAATATTTCAAGTACATTTTTCAGGATCTCGTTGACGGTGCTTTGTATGCAGAACTTGGCTCGATATCCACTTGACTCACAGAGCTGTGCTCTTCGTATACTTAGCTGTGAGTTGCCGTATTACTAGTTAACTCGAACTGCCAAAAAACTCTGATAAACGCCAAAGTTTGGTAATTCCTCTCATTGCCTGCACTCCTACACCTGCAGGCGCAATTAGAAGCAAAGAAAAAGCCGCAAGCTTGCAGCCGACCACTCATCTTACCAAGCTTTCTTGAAACCTTCTTCTTGATAGCAGGTGGAAGGGGTAGGGGCTGGACACCACCGAGGACAGACAAGAAGATCTGCAGCGCCACTTCCCCAAGGGAGGTGGGAAGGGGTAGTGTGTGTGAAATGAGGGAATTCAACAATAAGGAGAAAACATTCGCAGGCCAAAGATGACCCCATTCCTTCCAGTGGCCAAATACAATTCCCTTTGAGGATCTCCAACTTAAGACGTGCTCTGGGCGTGATGGTACGAATCCCACCCTCCTTTCCAGCAATACAATGGTATCATCTTATTACTTCCACATAGTAGACCTATATGGTCTCTTGGCTTGGTCTTAGCACCACTTCCCTTGTCTGTCAGACGGGTAGACCCACCGAGACACTCATTTAAAATCCATATCTCGGCGCTGACGCGGAAACATCCACGGATTACATTTTGATTGCGGCATAGACGCAGACAATGTATGCCCAAGAGAGCGTGGACGGTCCAAAACAGTGTTGACCCCTACCTGTGGACTGCTCATGCTGACACAACTGGACAGACAGAACCCACAAATAGGCATAGGAAGGAGGCCAAATTTCTGTAAAAATTTTACCTTTATAGCGTATTGCTGTAGGCAGTGGCAAGATGATATAACGAGTTTATTCGGCTAATGTTTTCGCGCCTTATCGCCGTCGTCAGAGCTGGAAGAAAGTCAAAAAAGTCAAGGTGACTACCTCGAAAATCTTTTTCATACCTCAGATAAGCTAAGCTCCCAGACCAGTCAGGAATCCAGAACTTAACATAGGTCACAACCACAAAACGGACACTCACCTTAAAATGTACGCCGCTGTTTTGCTTAAGACATCACCGCTAAAACTGACTCCGCCGTGGCCGTGACTTCAGCTGACCAAAACTTTAGGAAGCGTTTTGGATTGCGCTAAAAATCCCAAAATGAACAGAAAGGACGAATGCCTGGCCATCACAAACGAGCTCGCCCCGTTTGCTGACCTGTGTGGGCTTCAATTGCCATCGGCTTCGAGTCGAGGGGCCAGGTCAGCTGAAGCCACCCATGGGGAGGGGTCGTTTTAGCGGTGGTCTCAAGCACCGTGCCGTACATTTAAGGTGAGTCGTTTTGTGGTGTGTGACCTATGACAGGTTTCTGGATCCTTCTGGTCTGGGACTAGCTTATCTGAGGTTTGAAATGATTTCCGAGGGTAGTTTCACTTTGATTTTTGACTTTTTCCAGGCTCTGACGAAGGCGATAAGGCCGAAACGCCAATACGCCATATATGAGCTACTTCAAGTATGCAAGATTTCATCGAGACTCGAACCTGGACAAATTTTACCACTATTTTTATTATAGTCATTATTTGTTAAATTTGTCAATGTTTTACTACTATGACACGACATCACTTTCCCTTACAGATGCCTATGATACCGATCAGATTGTGATTCGATGGAACGGCGAGCATCCGATCGAAGTGAATTCTGAGATTCGTATGCCCGACATGCGATTACGGGCTATAGAACACGTGATACGTAACGACACTTATGCAACAGGTCCGTGCTGAATGGTAGTGTCGGCCAGGAGATCCGGTTACGGCAGCGCAACAGACGGCGTTGTGCAGCCATGATCCCTGCAAAAAATAAGGCGTTAACAGGGGCATAGTTTTTTGCGCTGCCTAGATCTGATCTTCTTCTAGTATGTAGAACGGACTTGAGGATGGATCTAAGGAAGGTGGAAAAGCGCCCTTGTCCCCAATACGCAATGGCGCCACACGCCTATCGCTTGCGAATCATGTTCGAATGTTGAGTCACGAACGCGGCATTCGCACCAGTGTGTATTCGATTAACCGTCAAATTGCAACAGCAACTCAATCAGTCAGCCGGGAAAAACCATGTGCACCGCCACAGCTGGGAACTCTAAGCCGGCTATGAAATGCGGGACAATTTTTGTTGAGTTCTCTATGTCGCTAAATGCATGCATACTTTCGCAGGCAAACGCAGCCCAGCGGTGCACTCTGCCGGTGCGGTGAGTTCAACCCCCGCCCCTACCAAACTGATGATGTTCTCTCTCACTGAGCACGCAAAAACGATTAGAAGGCACGCGTAGCCGGGTCTTATTGCTGACTGTTTTCTCAGCCCCCCCCCCCTTGCACCTGGAACTGAGAATTGTGATTTTTATTATTTGTTCACTCTGCCTCCATTTTTCCTCGTATTGTATCGCTCCTGTATATATTTTTGTCCATTAATTTTTTTAGGAATTTGGTCGTGTGCGTTGGCGGAATTCCACGTTGATCGTGAAATTATGCATCATATCATACAGGTAAGCAGACATGAGATACTTTGAAGTTCTTCAGAAGATGGAATTTTTGAACTTCCACGAGACAGAGAGACAGATAGAGCAGCACTCTGCTCCTCTGATCGCACTTATTGCTGACCAGTCGAATCGGCCGGCTTCGCCGGGCGAATGGTCGAAAAAAATAATGTTTTGAG
>MU940888.1:0-23969 GCA_036418165.1 Cooperia oncophora
GGTCAAGTGTGCTTTTTATTTCTTGTCCCATGCCCTACCCATCCCCACCTTGACCCGACCTCTCCAAGTCGTTCTTCAGGTCGAACCGAATTTCCGGACAGACAAACAAACTTACAAACTACAAACTTACAAACAAACAACAAACAGACAAAGCGAATTATATATGGGGTGATTATTTGCCCAGTATCCTATGAACCGTTCTAGTAACCCGAGTGCCAAGTGGGGCAAATGGTGAAAGCGGATTGAGATCCCAACCAAGCTCTTGCGTGGCCAACATCTGGTGCGGTCTGCTTTATTCTGGTTCAAAGCAGAGTCGCACTATTCTGGATCCGTATTGATGAACTTTTTGGTCTAGCGGAACTACTGAAATGACTTTCACGTCAAGTGCAAACATTTCAATATGCATGAATGGAATTTCGGGTACAAAAACGCATTGTACATCCTGGATTTCCGCAAGGATGGACAATCAAAGTAAGTGCCAATCCACTTCATATAATCTCCTGCCATTTGCACAGCATTCCGAGCTCCTGACACAGGTGCCATTAAGGGGAAGAATGTTTCTTAAACAAAGAGGACTTCTTTAGGAACCGTATCCCTCACCCATTACGACACAGTTTGTGGCCCTGTGACCCCCTTGGATATTTAGTATGTACATACATCGGACGCAATCCATGTATATAAAGAAACTGACCAACTGGCATGCCCTAAAATGCCAGGGCTCCTTAGAGGCACGTGGCAGCGTAATTCCCCAAGAAGTTTAGGATTAACACGCCTAGGTGAACAGAATCCGGCCCACATAACCAGGCCTTGCGTGGCCTCTTCCAAGAATGGTACAGTTATAGAGCCTTATCAAGCTGCAACACATGGAATAGACAAACATTGCTCAGCTGTGGGACCAAATGATGGTGTACTCACCTCCTTTTGCGAATAATTGCAGGAAGACTCGCTGGCTACTACAGCGTTGAGAGGAGAATTTCCGTGTGGTATACCCATGAATTGTTCACCACACGCACAGTATCACCTTCCTACTGTACTGATGGGACTGCACGACCGGTTCTGCTTCCTGGAGGACGTAGCCATTAGCGCTTCCTGGAGAGGTTCCAGGAGCTTTCTACTCCTCATTCAGTCTCAGTCGTTAATCATCCAGTATGTATGCGAGAGCGGGAGAGAAGTTGTAGACAGTACCCCCTTTCCCTTGAGAATCGGTCAACTCATGAGAAAACATTTGACCGAACTTCAATACTTTCTTGAGGGAGTGAGGACCTCTGTCATTTGTGCTTTGGAACAGTCAAGTGTAAGGACTAGATAGCGAGTTGATTCGTACCAATTGGCTCGAACACAGTAGGTTCAAATCCAAGACAGGTGGCCTCCCTGGACGAGGTTTTCTCCCAGGTAGAAGTCACATAAGCAAAAGCGATCGGGCCATTTCAACGCCGTACTGTGGAAGGTACCATCAGGACCTAACTCAGAGAAATGCCGCTTGTGGCTCCAACCACGTTGTGGCTTGGTGGAGATTCATATAGCGAAGTGTGTCGAAAATGATGAATTTCAATTACCGTTTTGGATATGAGAACAGCGACTGCGAGGGACGGTAAAGCAACTGTGGGATGCTCACCTAACACACTTTCCATAGACCACATAACTGGATCTCGAAATAGCTGAGGAAAGAATAGATGCGAGATTCAAGGAAAGGTCACAAACTTTGGGACGGCCTAATATAATGCGCTTCACCTCAATGACTGCATTTATACGTGTATCTCACTCTTCTGTAGTGGTAATACTTGATAACGCATGGTACCGAATGAGAGGCTGTTGATTTTGAAGAAATATTTTCTCAATTCCGGAATTGCCCAAAAAGTCAAATGAAAGGACTTGCCTTTTAATGGTTGCGTGCTGCACATGCTATGGCACGCGTTCGACAATGAGCTAGATTAGCAACAATGAATGTCCAGCTGTTTTTTGAAACGGAAAAGCTTACAAAGAAAATAGTGTCTATTGTTTGCAAAAAAATCTATCGGGTTTCTTTGAGCACGGCTGAGGAGAGCACAGCAGTGATAACTTGGGGGTGGAAGAAACTAAACAGTGTTTCCGAGTGTGCTTGTTTGATGGGAGTTCTGCCGTCGCTGAGAACGTGCCCACTTACTTTTTCAAAAAAAGACTCCTCAAAATAATCCATTCTGAATCCTACGTCATAGATTCTTTTGAAAACTAATCAGAAAAACACTGCACATGCGCAAAGTCCAAAAGTTCGCACTATCCCGTTGTCCACTTATTTGTGGCACTATTCCACTATTAGTCCTCCAGAACCCCGAATTTTTTTTCGTTGAAACTTCGTCCGGAGAGGCAGTTCAGTGCTGTGATCACAAATCGATGTTCGTTTCGGCATTTGCCCGAGTAGGCGTCAATGTGGCGTCACCACCTAACCCACGAAAACTCACGAGAAACTCATAAACGGGGTATTCAACAATAATCACGAGTACGACGTTCATTCCTCGCGATAGCGCCAGAGTAGGGCTCTCTAATCATCTGGACTTTGCAAGGCTGAGATACGCAGGAAGGGAATCACTCCTCCTCCCAATTTAAGCCTAGAAGAGAGCTAAGTGACAAAAAACGAATGTCATATGAAATTTCATTGGTTTGGTAGTGAAGTAGATGAAGTCAGTTGCACCTTACTAACGCAATGCGCCGCGCACTTAAAAAGTGATTGTCATACTCATGATCAGAGCACCTGAATACCTTCTGTGAGCGAGTTCCAGTGAAAAAAATTGAGTTTTTCGTAATAGGAATGGTGTCCGATAACGACATCCAAACCCTAAAGGCTTGACAATCTAATTAATCTTGAAGGTAGGATAAAATAGCCCTGAGACGAAATCCCGCACATGAGCAGGCGCTGCGCAGCATCTTTTTTCAAAGAAGTACCTTCTAGCGAGCGCTATCGAGTTTGCAAACATATACGCGCCGCCCGCCCACAAAATGAGAAACCGTATCTTGATGCTTCGTTTGCTTTGATTTGCGAAGTAAAATATAACGGAGGGATTTAATAAGCGATATCAGTCCTGCGTGCAGCATGTATGTATGGATACATATGTAGTGCAATCGTAACATACTTAGCGGTTATTGGCAAGATCCTACAGAACTTGCTCCAAATCACTTGTCTGAGGTCATAAACGAACGAAGGCTTTCTTACGCGGGTTTTTGACTGTTTTTTTCGTCTTCGTTTTTCGTTGCCATTTCCATACATACGATCTAATGCATTTTTGGACTGAGTCTGCAAATATCGGCCATATCCTCTGATGTTCGACTATGAGTGATCTGGATAGTATGGATGGCTTGCAACATGTAATCAAAGTAGCTAGCTTAAAACTTTGAGGCATATAGCGTCAGAGCGCTTGCTTAAAAAGGTATTATTCAAGCGAAATATCTAAGTGGAAAACGGTCATCAATGAAGAAAGTCCCACACAGAGCAACTTGCCATGTCCTTGCATGTCTCAAGACCATACGAACTCTCTCACTGGACCGATTACTGGAAAAGGTGGAGTCAAAAGTGTTCGTTTGGCTACGCGACAAAGAAGAGAATATATATTGCAAAACAGGATTACTTTTTGCAACAGGAAAAGTACGACAATCCCTGAAGGACGCCTCCAAAGATCTTCAGTACCGCCCACCTTCTTGATGGGGTCGGCACTTATGCTTGGAAGGCAATCTTTCTCAGTGAACCAATCTATCGAATAGTTTTGTTGAGCCAGCGTTGCTCATTGTGAGTATCCAACTAATGTATTGCCGCGAAGGCCGAGGAATACCATTTCGCAGTAGCGTTAGATTACTTCCTAGATAAGTGAATTTGAATTCTTGGGTGAAAGCGATATATATAAGATGTCTATATGTAGGACATGAGAATATCAGTTTGTAAAAGTCCGCATTATTCGGAAGTCGCGGATCTTCAATAGCAAAGAAAATTAAACTACAGCACTGGAAAAGGACAGGCAGTTCATTTTCTTACTTCCGATTCGTGCACGAACTGCCATGCATTGATATAAGGTGTCTTAGAGTTACCGCCTGACGTCAATTCATCAGATTTCTTGAGTCGTAAGTAGGTATTCAGAAGCTATCAAGTCTTTTGAGTACATGAATATGTCATAAGTCGCCAGCCTACATCCGAATTTTAGATGCATCTTTGACAACATATAGCCTGGCTGAGCGTGAGAAGAAAACTATTTGGCCTTATTGGTACAGTTTACTCCATCGCCATTCTGTTTCAGATTTAATATGATGGATGTATCTGGCTCGTCAAGTTGTACTGTTTGACCTAAGGGTCCATCGTTCCGACCACTACCAACATTGAGACCTGTATCTTCATATCACATTTTCTTTCGTGCTGCAGAACTTTTCATCCTTGAGATATCCAATCGACCCTTGAATTGCATGTCTAACGAGCAGCCTAGTTCGTTAACACCCGTTTTGGTGCTTGCACGGATTGCCTTCATGGAATAGATAGAAACAAATCGAACATCCCATCGTGACTGATGGCTTCCGGGATAATCAACGAATGATAATTTTCTGATACCGAATGTATACTGTAAATAAGTTTAGCCTGACTTGCGGACACACTAGGTGGTTAGTAGGTTATGCGTCAGGACGTACGAGCGTAGAACGATTCTCGAATAATACCGGGATTGTACATCACAATCACTAATACTTTCCGGGGCCATCTTCACGATCAGCGGAGTGGCACTTTGTCCTTCTGCAGGTGAAACGAGACAACTTTGAATCACTGAAGCTCCACTCTCCATGCTATCGTGGTCACCTTTTTTTGTCCTGCTATCGTGGTCAAGCACCTTTCTTTTGCACAAGCATTACTTAGCGGAGGCATTACGATCACTCCCTCGTATTGAGAGTTCCCAACGTACTTGACTGAGCTCCGAAAGTGTCAGGCTGCATATGCCACAGGAATAACACAGAACTACTTGGAGGAACGTGTTCTGAATGTCTGATTCGGAAAATGGTGGTATAGTTGGTCAGCGCTCAACGCCATCAATCTAAGTTCTCTTTCGTACCAATTCAGAAACATTATCCAGAAATAATTAGCCCAAATAGCCCTAGATGGTCTGAAATGTGTTGTCATTGCGTGAAAAATGTTCGAGTAGACTTTGAACATTTTCTAGAACACTGGTACATTTTTTCGCCCTTTCTTGGCCATTTCAAAAGCCCGCAGCACAAGAAGTACCCAGGTTTTCGTGGTCTACAACGTGCAACAGACTGTTTTAGAATGTGAAAATGTGTAACGTCCTTAGTCCGAAGCAACCATTTGTTTAACCATGTCCTTTATGAGTAGTGGGACTCCTCATTAAGGCAGACCGACTGCTTCCTTAATGAAAGCAGAATTGAAAGTTGAGAGAATCCACGTGCGAAATCGGACGCAGATCCTCGCCAGCTTTAAATAATTAGATGCGACTTCACTCCACTTCCTGGTTATGGAGAATGTAGTGATGCCTCCAGCAGATATCAACACTACCCGGAGTCCGCATAATTAGGAATGTCTGGAAATATGGAAAAGGCTGAATGCCTGAAAACGTGAAGGAACATCGAGTGCATAGAGGTCGTGTGCTGTTCACCACTGCCGCATAATCCCATCCAAGATGACTAGCTATAAAAACAGGCTAAAAAAGAAATAGTAATTGGAAGTGTGGTACCTGGTCGAAAAACAGTTCCACAGGTGTGTTTGGAGTTCAAACAACGTCTCTCAGTGGTATCTACGTCGCTACCAAATGGCATAAGGCAGATAAATTGGTGCTTGCGCAAAAATAGTAGCACAGGTGCCTTATAGGGGGAAAATGGCGAAAAGCAGAGTCAAACGATCAAAGTCCTGCGGAAATGACTCGTTCTGCATAGCACTAGACAAGCAGTTCTGGTCGAGTTTGCCGCTGACTTCATGCCAACAATCGTTTTGATAGGTACGGCTGCAATGTACTACTACTACTCCACAAATTAAGCGATAAGAACACCAGCGTCGATGGGAATGTTCGGACTAATTTGGGCGGGCGGGTGCCGTTGGCGTCGAGTCGGCATGTTGCCGCTTGATAGGGCGTTATAAAAGCACTTTCGTTCGAAAAGACGCCTCAGCGCCTGCTAAGGAGCACCAAATTCAGGCCTTGAATGCCAGATGTATTATCCTGCACCATTTGTGGATTTATCGAGCCACTTGCCTTGCTGATTGGTCAAGTGGTTTTGCACTTCAGTCTGAGTTATCAAGCCTGAAATGGCCAGAGTGCTAAGACGACCAATGATTTCTAAAGCAAATGATTCTTACTGATGGTGAGCTGGTGCCTCCGTTCAGTACACTACTTACACTGTAGTTCGCTGCGGACGGTGGGGCGTGTCAGCCAGAATGAGTGTGCACAGCAACAAAGCCGTTCTCTGCCTTTTTGTTGAAGCGCGCATGCGAAAAAGTGGTAGAAAACGAGTAATACGAACGATATGATACAGCATTGTCACTTGCTCGCTTCAACAACTAGTGGAGAACGAGTTTGGCACCGCGCCAAACGCAGCCGCACTGACACGCCCAACCGTCCGCAGTGAACTACACTATGCTCAAAAATGTCTTCTAAAAAAAGTTATCTCAGAGCAGTGATAGGAATTCAAATGTGGAAGGAGTACAACAGAACACTTGCAGAAACCCTTCTTTCACAAGGAGTACACCGCAATTTCGAAGAGGTGTTCTGGCAAGTTGCCCGCTGGCGATGGCGATCAAGTCCCAGATCAGCTTCCGGCGCAAGCAAATAACAGATAAATTGGAGCCAGATTTGCCTAAGAGCATATAAACACCGGCCCTCCTGAATGGGAAATAAATTCGGGCCAAATCCCAAAAAGGAATTGATCGACGACGAATGCTTCATCCAGTTGTATATATATGCTGCGGTCTTCGTAGATAACGGAGAGCAGAAAGGGGCCTTACAACAACTAGTGCGTGTTCACGTGCTGATTTCCTTCCCTTATTTATAGTTCTCATCCCTTTTCACATCTTCATCGCTCTCGCAGCCACGCTTCTTGTTGCTGTCAGATGTGGACTGTAGGTGATGGTGCACGCACCGTTGACTCATAGAAATCAGTCCTCGGGAAAAAGGCTCAGCTCAACGACAGGTGGGGAGGGGCATTCTACACTTTCGCTAGCTCAGTAGTTCCGGTTTACATGTCTTACTCTGGCGAAAAATATGAACTCTTGCGAAGCTTGATCGTCGATCCACCGTGTTTAACCCTGTTAACTCTTGTAAACTCACGAAATTGCTCTCTCTCAAGAGCTCAAGCACGGCGATGGGAAGTAGCAATGCAAGTTCCATCCCCCCCCCTCCCCGTCGCAGAATGTCCCAAAGAAATAATAAAAAGATCTCTCTAAACTCCTTCCACATAAAAAAGTCCACGTGATCCCTCGTGTAGTTGAGAGAGCCCATGGTCTCAAAAGCGTACTACGCAGTACAGTACACAGCACTATTTTCTATGTCCCTCTTCTTCAATCCCACTACCGTGGACGGCTTCAGGTACGAGGAATACTATGGCGATGGGGAAGAACTAGGTCCATATGACTTCTCCTGACCCTTCGTAGTTCAGGATATCGATCTGTTTCTGAAATAACTGAATTGATCGCTGTACTGGTATCCAAAAATCATCGTGAGAAACTGAAAATGCAATGACTTCAGCCACCATCCTAAGCTTTTACTTCTCGATGACCAGTGACCATCACTGGGACCCTTAGTCCAAAGTAATCTTAGTGACACTTAAAAGAGGCCAGAAAACATCCGCACACTCCAGAGATCTGAAGTGTCTGAAGACGAGGGCTATGAATAAGGACCAGAAGATAGCTCCCTGCTGAAGGGGATTATGAGAAAAGTCGTGGTCCACAGAAAAACAAAAACAAAAGTATCAGCTACCTCCAGACAGAAAGTTGGCTAGAAACCCTACTACTGCTACAGGAGGACCATAATGTCTCAAAAGAACATGATTACTACGAGAAGTTTCAGGATTCTCGGATGCATGAAAAGCTGAACCAAAACCTGCCGTTGCCTGAATGAGGGGCATTTGCCGCTAACGGTATTCGGAAGAATAATAGCAGCGAAAGCCGAAGTATTATGGATATTTGAGTGCAATTAAGGTTTCCCAATGCGAAAGGCACTCCTTGGACCCTGAACATTCAAAACGCGATTCATGAAGTTCCCTCAGAAAATGGTCTATTGAATGCTGGAGGGAAGTCTTCAGGTGGAACATAAGCCCGTACTCGCACGGGATATTAGCGTATGCAATTCTCACGACAAAGGCTACTAACAGGGAAGAAGTGGCTGAGAACACGGGACAAAGGCAAGAGTTAAGCTCACTTCGCGCGGCCTACGCCTTTCATAAGAAGGAGCCTAATCAGAGCAGAGACCGCTCGAAATACAAAGAGGAAGATATTACAAAGAAAGAGATTTATTTCAAAGACTCTAAACGGCATGCTCTTTCATTCACAACAAACACAAGTTTACCGTAGTTCGGTCGGTAGGGGACAAGTAGTTAAAACAGGGGAGCACCCTCACTATTACCTAAGTATTCTATGATCACACATAGTCCATGAGAAACACAGGTCCATTGACTGCGATAAAGTACAAAGTCATGACAATACATCACAAACTCTCACAAATGACAACAAATGACTATTATTTTAACAGTAGAAGCTCTGCCTAATGAAACAAGCTGACGTCAGATGGTGAAAGCAATCCGCCAACAACCTGAAAATATATTTGAATACAGACCTGGCTATTACTGCTATTGCTATTACTTTGATCTATTTCCAATCACATTTTTAACTTCACATAAAACGACTGAATGACATAACACATCATCATCATCCATAGTGATACCATACTTTTTTCAGTAGCAGCTTGATTTTAATTCAGCAGTTTGACATGCTTTGAAAACCTTCCGCTCAAGTCAAAGTGCAGTCACCCCTGCTGCTCTACAAGGGCGTCCAAAGTATTCTCGGTATCGGGGAAAATTGAGCACTGAGAAAGGATTTTAACACGTTCCGGACCGATGCCTATTTCGCATGATGTTCACCGACCGCGGCCTTTTCGATGCGAAGCTGGCGTGACACACATGGTGGCCACACGAGGTGGGTTTCAATCGCAGTTTTTTCTCACTAATTAATTCATACTGAAAATTTGTACATTTGGTTATTCACATCCCAGTCCATGTATTTCACATCCCAGCCATGAATATGGCCATTTCGTTTTTGGCGGGCCACAGGCGCCCCTTTGGGCGCCACGATCGGCTATTTAGGCGAGAACTGCATGCGTAACTTTAATTTGGGGATATTAAGGATCGCGATCACAAATTTAAAATTCATTTTGACGCCGGCACCATTTGGCGCTACCGGATGCCACTTTGCAGCGACTCTTCACAAAAACCAACATAAGTTTGCATTTGGAGGTTAGCGACTTCGTTACAAGTGCATTTGGCACTTGTAACGACGTCGCTAACCTCCAAATGCATATTTATATCGATTTCGTGAAAGATGTCATAACACCAACGGTCGTCAAACTGCGCCAAATGCCGCCTACACTTCCATGCCATAGAATGTGAAGCAACCCGGGGGGAGAAAACTCTCCATAACTCCCTCCAGAGAATCGTTCCGCAAACTACGGAACATTTGTACTTAGCGTCCCAGGACTCGTATTTCGGTGTAGCCTTGACCATTGCAAATGGTCAAACTGACCTGTTGCCCTTCTATTGCGAGATTATAGAATAAATTGACCCTAACTTTATTTTTTCCATTTAGCAGCTTAACATCTTTTGAACAGCTTTCGTTCGAGTCAAAATGCAGTTACCGCTGCTGTTCTAGCGAACCTGGGGTGAATGCCGTTCACGTGACACTCAACACCTCTCTTGCCACGCCTCGCGCGCCAGCGCGAGATGTACAGAACTACGGCTCGAGTTTCTCCTCTAACATCAAACGCTATATATCCACATACAGACAGCAGGCTCATGAAGATGGTATTTTGATGAAGAGCAGGGTGTTATTTCTCTACAACTATCCCACTAAGTATAATCCGCTAAGCATGTCAGTGTGGGCATGTCTGTGTCACGAAATTCATAACACACCCCAGTAGGCGGTGGAAAGTTAGTTCCAAGGAGTTTTTATATGGAATATAGCTGTCGTGCCGAAAGTTATTGGTGGGTGACAAGGAGCAAGGATAGCAGCTGAAAAGATCTGCTAAAAAGCGGATCAGAAGAGGAGGTAACCAAATTCATGGTGCCCCTTCCAGTAGCCATGGAAGTTAGCTCAAACATGCGATACAGGGGCTCTAAGAGGAATATCAGTTGCAGGTGGAAGAAAGTGAAAGTGAGCGAAAGATAGCTCCTCCTTCCTCAAAGTAATAGAGCTTCCATACAACCAAATAATGAAAGTTTCGTGATGAAGACCTCGCGAGTGTGACAGTCATAGCAATTGACAAGAATAGATGCGGGGCTGCCTTCACTACAATTTTTACGACTATACTGTTAATGGCGAGATTACCAGCACTGAGATCACAGGTTAGAGACTTAGTGCGTGGAGTATTCTTATGTCCACATCAAGAAACATTCAAAAGTGTTGGGCAGATAAAAAGTAGCCTAAATGTACTTATTCCTGATGCTGTGTCTCGAGCAAGGGGCGTCTGAAACAGTAGAAATCATCAGTATAAAACTTGGTTACAGCCCGACATGTGCCAGATGTCGTGCTTGTTTCAAAATGACGGTGTGTTACGAGAAATCAATACTTTCACTGTGGATACTTTACTGCTAAAGATGGCCATGAAGCTTTGAAAGTACCCATTAAAAAAGTCCGGTTTTGGTGCCTGCTGACCCTACCAGATGTTTCGACGACGGTATCATCACGAGATGGGCAACACAGAAAAAACTGCAAAGAGATTTTTTCCAAAAAAAAAAATATAGCCGGCCGTAAACAGTGTTCGAAGAAGCAAAGCTTTCCACACAGCAACAAGAGGTCACTCACTGATGGGTTTACTCAGCAATCCCTCACAAGTAAGTGAAAAAATACCTAACAAGTGAGTGAAAAATATAGAAAACTATAAGATTTTTTCTTGTCCGGTTGAGTTGAACAGTGACAAAAACCTGCTCCCACAGCGAACGCTCGGGCGCGTCGCTTCCCTTCTGGCGGCAAACCGAAGCATTCCTTCCAGTGCAAGCACATGGGTAGCAGACCTGCCAGGAAAGATTGCACGATTACCGATAAGACCGATCTGTATGGGCAGGCTGATTACCGCAAACCACTGGTAGGTCAAATCGCATTCAAAAGCTACTACGATTCTGTGTGAAAATAGAGTACATGGCAAACCTCAAAAAAGACTGATCGCCACCGAAAGCCTTACCCTTTTCAATCTGAGGAAAATGAGCGGAAAGTGAAGACTACTAAAAGCTCATAATACTAATCGTTAGCCGTGAGCTGAATAACAGCCCTCTAAAATCCCTGGGACACATGACACGACACTGCCTCAGGAACAATGAGGAACCCATGGGTGACCATATTTCACCCTTTCGCTCTCTGGAATAGTAAGGTGCTCATGGGTAACTATATTTCATTCTTTCAGGCTATCTCAACGAGGACACATAAACTAGCGTGTCAGTAAGGGCGGAGGGACAAGGGTCATGGGCCTCTATATTATGTGGAAGCAAGTATACCAAGCCATGCACTCGCCGAACTTAGTCAACATGGCCACGAAGAAAAGATCGATAGACTGAAAACAGGGCGAGGCGATCAAAATCAACACCGAGCTATCAAGTCGGACGTACAAGAAGGGGCGCCGCTCGAAAATATTCGTGAGTTGTGTAGTAGTTGCAAAGGGTAGGTTGACGTGGATGTGGTAGTTCTGGTAATAAATAAGTGATTGAGGACGTCCCAATATGCTTACTCAGCAGACGACGGACGGTGGATGAAATCAAGTATTGAATGTTTAATCACTGTCGAACTCTCTCACGAGACCGAGGTTCCTGCTGCAATTTAACTGAGCTACGATCGAAAAATTGAAGATGGTCAAGAGTGTGCGCGTTTGCGTGCGTAATTTCCGTAGAAGCACTATGTAGAGCTGATTCATGCCTGCAGCAGCAATGATCCGCCTGAGACGCCATGCAAAACTATGAAAAACGTACCCTGGCCCTAGGTAAAATATAGGTGGAATTTTTTTGAAGTTGTTTTGTATGATAACTGCTGTTTTACACCGAAGGTCGCGTTCCGAAAGTGCACAAGAATGCTGAACTATGGCAAAAGTCGAACCCAGGGCGGGACAAAGCCACAAGAAAAGCCAATCAGTGGCCTTTCACAAGGAAGACCCCAATAACTATTGTTTCAGTCCGTTTCGACACGAGGGAGGAATGCTGGAACCTGAGCAAAAAGGGATAACCCGGTGGCAAGCAACTTGTCGACCGCAAAAGTCAACAATAACATCTTCTGCAAATGGAATGGAATGCAGCGTAAGGGCAAAATGCCCCCCCCCCCTCGCTCGGTTCTCAAGTACACAATGGAATGTTTCCTTGGACATTTCTGAAGCTCAACAATCTGACGGTTTCCCTCTAGATATGCCCATCAGAAAAAAGTTATCTGAAAAGCATCTAAGTTAAGATAAAAGATTACGTGGCGCTGCTTGAAGCCCTAATCCGTAAAGAAAAAGCTGTTCTGGAAAGTACGACGAGATCAGGAGTCGCGTTGACAGATTCTACTTTTGACAACGCAAGCCTGCATTATAAGGCTGTGTTCGCAAAAATTATCGACACATGAATTCTTGCTAACTTCTTTACGGTTTTAGGGTCATCAAATAATGCACGTCTCGTCCAATGAAGCTAATGCGAGTTCCAATGTATAAGTTAGGGGCTCTATCTTCCCGTACGATTCTGGTACCAAATGACTGTCCCCAGAGGGTAAAAGGCTTGGCTTGTCTGAACGAGAACCGGCCCAGATTCAAACCCAAAGGACAGCGGCACTTGCACACGGGGACTTGCTGCTCACCACTTTTGCCTCATTCTCACATGATTCTCTGGGTGTAATTCTGGCCCCTTATCCAAACAGACTGGATAGTCTCTTTTAAACGGCGAGAGTCGTAGTTAGAACATTAATTTCAGAACATAGAACAGAATCTCCCTGGTTCTCACGTCAGTATCAGCAATGAGAGGCCTGGAGCGCAAAGTGCAGTATCGATGCCCCATCAAAAATACTTTTCGCAGAGCAACTGACAGAGTGGTCGTTGGTTAGCTGCTACGCTCTTATGTTCTGAGCCAATAAAAACATGTCAGAAAAATCACACCGCTATCAAATCAAGTCCTTCTGTCAAACCTGTCAAATCCTTCTTCTATACAGGGGTGGGGGCGAAAAAAAGACAGTTTTCCCCTTGACTCTCAAAGCGCTATAAGTCACACTTTACTGAATTCTGGTTGGACATTCCCACAATCATATTCAACAACGCATTGTACACGATCACGAAACTCCGCCTCAGCCTTCTGGACGGATGTCATCAAGAGATTTGTCGTGCGACCGTCATTCGCTTCCTGAGTTCAGCGTGATCGTTGATTTCTGCCGCCACTGTAGACCACCCTGTTGAGCTCCGCCCGAATTGGGTAATTGAGGAGTTCATGTCAGGTGACACACTCAGATATTCCGTCTTCTTCAGGTACTCAACGCCCTTCCATCCCGAGTAGGCTAGAGTTTTTCAACGCATATCGATTCCGCGTGGAGGCACTTAATCCTGTAGCAGTACGAAGTTTCCAAGAAGGTATGGGCGATAACATAAAGGCAGAATATTCTCCAGGATTTGGCCTATGTAACCGTCAGCGTTCACTTCCAGCAGGGAATCCACGAAGAAAATATCGGTCTTCACATTCCAAACTTCCGATCCATACCACCAACCCGCGCCTTAGCGACTGCAGTGAGGATGATGTGCTGGACCGTTGCGACGTCGTCGGAGCTGCTCGATGTTGGAGGTCTTCCAGATCAAGAAAGCCGGCCTCCAGGTAGCTGTCCATGGGCGGCTCTATACAAGAAGTTTCGCAGCTGTTTGGAGGTGACGAGATTTCCATAGGCCTTCTTCAGTCTGGTTGCAATTGGAGATGACTTCTTCTTTTGGTATACATGAAGGTGATGGGCAAGAGCCAGCTCTTGCTAATCAAGAAACATCTTGGGTATCTTCCGCCCTGGTACTCGTACCCATGTCCTATGTGTGGGCTGCGAAAACTGATATGTGACTAGGCCGAAGTGTCTTTTTTGGCCCCCCTGCATATAATCCGCTAAGTTTGTCTGCTGGTAAGTGGGCGTGTTTATGTGGGTTTACCGTGAGTTCATAACCACCTTCGAGCTAGCTGTAGAGTTTAGATTGATAAGTGATAGAGAGGGTGGGATGAGAACATTATTACACAAGGTGATAATAACTGATAAGGGACGCTAGAAGGGGAGACTAACCAAGTTGCCAGCGCTGGTCACAGTGACAGCAGGACGTTAGTTTCAAGGAGTTACACAGGGGGCAGGACGGAAACATTGTCGGTGGGCGTCAAGAAGTGATAACATTTGATAGAACTCATAAAAGTCTTGAAAATGGAAGTCCCACAAAACTGATCGCGTGCATAGCAGCAACAATGAGAGTTGGTTCCAACTGGTGATTAATGGGGCGAAGCGGGGATACTGATCACTATTAATAGGTAGTGATATAGTGATCATCTGGAGGTGATCAGAGTCAGTCTTTGCTTCGCTTCCTTGCACTCCTTAGCACTATCCTGCGATCACTATTGAAAAAATAATGTCTAAACCGGTGATCATTTCCTGTGGTATGCGACAAGCATTCTACTTCCATTCAAGACCGTCGCTTATTGAATGCGATGTGGCCTATACAATGACTTGCGGTGGCCAGCCGATGTACAAGTCAGTGTTTTATCCTCCCAGACGAATCTGGTACCAATTTACCCTCCCGGAGAGTAGGCTTGATTGTCCACGGCGAGAGTCGAACCGAGATTTGGACCCTGGACAGTGCGAGTGGTAAGCGTGCCTTTCGCCACTACACCACTGCCGCCTCCGCGATCACTGTAGCTCACGTATTTGGGCTCAGTGAATGCACACGTTCCATCCCTCTCCCATAGCAGTAGAACCACAAACGATTCAACCGCTGAACTATCGAGTTTCAACAAAAGTCGCGGGTTGGTGATGTTTACCAATGACAAATGATAAGAGCCAACTAAAAATGATTACGCGAAAAATGCTTTATCAGTGCTGCGTCAGCCTTCCTTTTAATTTGGAAACTACCACCACAGTGACCAAAGTGAAGTACGGGATCTTAGCGTACGTAATATTGCCCCACTCTCATAACGACAACTCATTTTGGGACCTGGACCTGCGCACTTGATAACAGTTTTAAAGAATTTCCAAGGCGCGAAAACAAACTCTACCTCCCCGAAAAATTCTCAAAGTTTGCCAGAAAACTGTAAAAAGTAAACTAACCTAGATCTATTTAATATTAAGACTCTTCTTGCATGCGGCTACAACATGAGATGCTTGAGGGAGACATGCGGCCTCAAGATGATGGGCAAACGGCATCGGCACATCTACTCCCGTGACACGCAGAACAGGAGCGTCTAAGTAATCCCATGCTGCAGATTCACTCACTTGCGCACAAATCTCAGCACCAATACCTGCAACGTGACGAGAAATGGTAAAAAAAATGCAGTGAGGACACTTAGAGTCTTGCGTAAAAAGAAACACATAGCTAATACACGGACGTTTCTCCTCCTCACCTGCAAATGGCCATCCCTGCTCAACCGTGACGAGGTGATTTGTTTTCATCACTGATGTTTGGATAGAGTCAAAATCTAGTGGACGTAACGTACGAAGGTTTATTACCTAAAGGAACATAATATGCACCGCGAAACTTTTTTTCATTTGAGCTTTGATAAGCAATGGCTAGCTGGTAAGACCAAATGTTCAGCAGAAAACCTCCTACTCAGAGGCTGCACAAACAACGAAAAACACGATTTTCATCTTACTTCAGCGGAAACTCCAAGTGCTTCGAGTTCTTTGGCTGCTGCTAGGGACAATTCAACTCCCTTGGAGAAAGACACGATTGTGATGTGATCTCCAGGTCTGAAAGTTCAGGGTTAAAATTTCATTCGAGGACATGAATGCAGAAAAAAAGGTGTAACCTTTCAATTTTGCATTTTCCGATGGGCAATACGAAGTCTTCCTTTTGCATCTCTTCAGTAACGGGGAATGAATGGCCATAAAGAAGTTCATTTTCCAGGAACACAACTGAAAAAGATACGATTTCGATGAAGTTGCTGTTACGAAGCGAAACTTGTAGCAGCAATAATCTTCACAGGTACAGCAGCTCTAGCACTTTTTGTGCAGTGGGTTTGTCTAGTTGTGCTGGGTTGAAAAGCGTTAAACATGCACATCGAATAAGTGCGATCCTTATCGTGGGGCTTTTCGAATATTAGGTCTAATCTGGGTCCACCACTTTCACTACTGCTGGTCGCCATCAAAATAAGAGTTGCAATCTTATAGCCCCAACCAGTTTTTGCCCTGACTCTTGAAAACGCAGCAGAATCAAGAGGTTGAACAATTAGCAAAGAGGAAAGGAAGATTACTTGAGCCATGGAATTATTGCACTGTCTACCAGATCCAGCTGCTTCAAGCTTATAATTGTCTAGAGCTTTCCTCTTGAAGTGCCTCGCACTCGAAATTTTTGAGTGAAAAGTTCCGACATGAAGCAGGTCTAGCAAGAAGGATCACTCGGTCAAAGTAGGAGTTGGCTGAACGGGGCACATTATCGCGGTATGGAAAACGCAGCGACCCCCTGCCCCACGTGTGAAAGTACCCTTCCCTTGAACGGCTATAACTTTTCAGCAGAACAAATTTTGGAAGGGGAAAGGTTGTGAAGTGAAAAAAGCGGGGACGGGATCTCCACAGAGTCAGCAATGCCGCTCGCGACGCGACGGAGAAGTGGCCTCGCGATGTTTTCGCTATGTTTTCGCTTTTAATTTGTTCAAAATACAGGACTCACGAACCAGAGGGGGGCGAGCCAAAATCCTCTTAGCTTGCCCGAAAACTAGGATCAGAGCCACAAGCTTCACATTTAGAGCAGCAAGTACATACAAAAAAGTTACAAAGAATATGGCCATTCCCAATTCGCTTCGACAGTTCAAGAAGCTTGCAGCTAGTCAGCTACTTAGTCATCATGAAAATCCTTAGTTAAGAGATTGACTCTTGCTTATCATGTCTCCCGTTTCCGGTTTTGATTGAACACTTCTTATCGCCTTGTTGTCAGATTTTGAATTAGCCGCCTTGTGAGTTTCTTATCACTTCGTAATTTGATTTCACTGAGCGATTTTACCGAGAATGTGATCGTAATCGCTCCCTTGCTTTGGACTTTTTTGGTTAGTTTCTCTCTATTTAATTGGTTTTTAGTTTGCTTTCTCACGTTTGCCTTTTTGGCAGCGTAATAAACATAAACATAACATAAAGATAAACATGTGCGCGCGGGCTCTGCACGAGTCCGCTTAATTTCCAAGCAGTCGCCTCTTATTACTTGCAGGGTGTGGGCCCGAATGTTCACTATTAGTATAAGCACGTTGTCCATTTACCAAGAAAAATTCTTCAGAGAATATATCAGCAACTACAAAATTCACTTTGAGGTTGAATCTTCTTTTGCACATCCTGTTGCAAGGTATTGCAAACGAAGTTCAGAGTATGGGTCTTGTCCAATCAGGGCAGCAATCGCCGCGCGCGGCGAGGCGAAACATGGCTGCCGTGACCTCTCGTGGAGTCCTAACCTACACCCGAAAAAGCACCTCAGTTTTTTTTGCAGAGCCTATTGGTTGATTTTCTCCGTGATGGAGTCGTCGCAAAAAAATTCCGAGCGTGAAAAGCGTGTAGTGTGAAAAGCCTGGCACTCCGACACCATTGCAAAAGAAATCATTGATGGGCTTGTAGACCGCGACCAAACGAGTGGAAGCCCTTCCCTGGACCAGGTGGCGCGGTCCAACCGCACATCACCACCTACGAACGGCGATCGCAGGCTCTTCTTTCACGGCTCCTCGGGCATATACTTTTGTCGAAATTATGGGAAATAGTTTGCTCGTTTGATTTATTTGATACATGCGCTGCTTGCGACGATTTTGAGTTCCATTCGAAAGACGGGATGAACTTCTGCTGAACAACTGTTCGAACCTTTACTATCTCTTGCTCGCCTATTCTTCAGTAAAGATGCCGCCTGCACTTGAGATCTATCCAACACCCACTCATTCAGTGGTGAGGGGAATCTCATTGATGATATGCTCTATCCTCAGCTGCTCAATCAAGGTTTAGACTTCTCCCTTGATTGGCTAACGAAATAGGTCACCATAACAGCGTTACAAGTCCCTTCAACGGCAGTAATCAGATGGAATCAAAGACAAACTGCACATCCACCTTAGAGGACCCTGTTCGTTGCTATGTGCGAGGTGAACGGGTCAGCAGCTGCAGCAGTGCACTAGCATGGTTCTCAGGCTGAAAGTGGACGGAAACGGAGCTGCAGGGCAGTGATACACGAGTACCGTCTCTGTACTTCGCTCGCGCCGCGACACGGCCAATTACACGCCTCACCATATCAGAACGCGCTGTTTATCTGGGTCGTTACGGTTTCTGGCCGTTCTCTAACGCTTAATATGCGTTTCTTTGCGAAATCTTAGTATCGATACAAGCAAGCTGAGCATAGCGCGGGTAGCAAATATACCCGGTGTAACTACACTCCAACCACGTTTCCGCGCTTTGACCGAAGGTAAATGCACGCTGCTTTAGCTGAAGACCCATTCACATGGCAAACGGAGAGGGTCTCCTCGGAGGTGAGCGTACATGTTGCTTTTGAGTGAAAAAAGAACACTGATGGGATATTCGAAAAAATACTAAACGTTAAATTGAGAAGCATACCTGGGTTATCATCTCTGATAGCGGCCTTCAAGAGACCTTTTGCGTCCTCGGAGCTGTATGGCGCCATCACCTGCAAGTTATACGGCAATAACGGCTTGAAGAGCTTTCAAGAACATGAGTTCGGTGAACACGACTCCTCCTTAACCTATTTCAGTGTTCACGCGTACAATGAAGGCAAAGTTCTAGTTATCTTCGGTTAAATTTTCGTGGCAGCAGCAATCCTTCACTACCCCATCCTTCAAAAATCCGATCCTATTACGATTCTGATTTTTCCGTGGTTGGATTTGACTGGAATTCGCTCCCAAGGCTACTTTGCTCGTGAACACTAAAATACCCTGAACCTGCCAGGCGCTCGCGTCACAGGCGTCGGTGTGAAGACATTTCGAATTACTAAATGTAGAAAACTTGTTCCTGGGGTAATTTATCCTCCTGAGTACGAATATAGCGCTAGATGCGTGGAAATGCCTGTTACGAGCGCTATAACCGCGATGTGGGAAATACTTGCAGCGCTGGCGCTCGTGGTGTGGACGCCAGGCACTTCCGTTTCAAACGGATGTGGTCCTAGTGTCCTGTAATCATGAGAGGGTAAAATTACGTGCGGGACGAACATTTCAAAAAAAAACTGCACCAGGAGAAAGCTTTCTATTAAAATCTGGTCTGAACTGCAAGGAATGGGGCAGCAGAGAGTGAATATGCCAATTTTTTTTTCTTTTTTTGAAATTGCAAATTCTAATAGAGAATTGAACGATATGTAAATAAGCTCAACAAGTACAAACCTTCAGTCCAGGGCAGTGAGCGTACCACGCACTGAAATCCTGGGAGTGTTGCGCAGCAACACAGGATGCGGCGCCGTTTGCTCCACGAAAGACAATTGGACAGGGCACCTTAAAGCAGACTGTGTAAAAAAAACGAAAGCAGTTTTTAATGAGCGGAAAAGTGGGATGTAACAAATCGAGATGTTATTACATCAAAAGACTGAATCAATTCCAGTTCGATCTCCTTGAATCAACAAAATTTTCGATTGAGAGTGTATAAAAATTTCAACAAACACACCTTTCCTGCTGACATGTAGTACGTCTTAGCAGCTGAGTTGATCATTTGATCTATAGCCTGCATGGAGAAGTTGAATGTCATGAATTCACAGATAGGACGTAGACCAGCGAAAGCGGCACCAACAGCAAGTCCTGAAAATGCCAAACTGGCTCCTCGTAAAAATAAGAAATAGTACACGACTCGAAATTTAGGTGGTGTTTTTTTTTTTATTATTTTCAAAGATGTGAAAGATTTCTTCAAGGGAGACAACAAGTCACAAAAATACGATATCAATTGAGTAAATAAAGGTTTGTGTATGCTTGTGCAAGGGGTTGAACGTGAACTATCAGACTAGTCCAGTCCTCCCGCCCCCCTCCCAACTTCTTTTTTTTTCGAATCCATGTCGTAGGCGTTCTTCCTTCTTTAAGTAGTCCGATCCGCACTTTCTATGACCTGCTCCCCAACTCTCGCGCGCTTCACCGTAGTAAACGAATGCGCGCTACTTGGCTGCATAAGTGGCAGTTTTGAGCGCACGCTCAACTTGTCCCACGCCACCACAGACCTCAAAGTGCTATTTGTCTGTCACTCGAATCCAGGTGTGAACACCCGTTTTCCTTGTCTTTTTTCTTTTCACAGTGAGATGGTATTAGCGATGTAGGCGCGAAGATGAGTGAGCAAAATGGATAGAATATCTTTTAGCTGGCAAAACGAAACGAGCACTTCTGGAGAATTCGTCCAGAGAGGATGCCAGGTCCTTACTGAGGAAGATTCTCCGATCATAACTTTTTTTGTTTTTTTTTTTCTGGGATGCTCACTTAGGCAGTGCGTAGAGCTTCCTACTATATATAATCCGCCTATGTGTGTCTCTCTGTGTGTCTAGTGCTGTGGTGTGTGTGTTTGTGTGTGCTGTGTCACGAATTCACTAGCGAGCGTCTCCACTCAGAGATAGGATGGACAGTTCCAGGGAAGTGATTTAGCATGGCTAGGGACGGGAACACTTTTGGTGGGTGTCAGGAGGTGATAACACTTGATAAGATACGATAAGGGGCCGTAGAAGGAGAGGGTGACTGAATTCGTAGCGCAAGTCCTGCCAGCACGGTGTTCGGCCGACCGTGATTTCAAGGACGTGATATACAAATGGCAGACCGAGAAAACACTTTTGATGCGGTGGACAGGACGGTGATGACAACTGTGAATTAAGAGATTCGGATAAGGGCCTTAGAAGACGGTGCCAGGGTGACCGAAATCGTAGCCCGGCAATGGCAGGCAGCTGCAGGACGTGCATCGTTTCAAGGAAGTGATAATACATGGCCAGGCACCAGCGTGAACACTTTTGGTGGGTGAAGGACGATCTTAACCACTTGATAAGATACGATAAGGGGCCGTAGAAGGGGAGGGTGACTGAATTCGTAGCGCAAGTTGCAGCAGGTGTGGGACCGTGATTTCAAGGAGTGATATACATGGCAGGACGGGAACACTTTTGATGGGTGACAGGAGGTGATGACACTTGATAAGATTCGATAAGGGGCCTCTAGAGGGAGGAGTGACCGAAATCGGCTAGCGCAATTCTGCAGCCAGCTGCCAGGACGCTGAATTTCAAGACAGATTGATATACATGGCACGGACGGAACAACTTTAGGGCCACCCCGTGCAGGAGGTCGATAACACTGTGATCAGCATTCGAATTAAGGGGCCTTAGAGGGGGAGGCGGTGACCAACATCCATTAGCGCCAAGTTGCAGCAGCAGCGGGGCCGCCGCTCTCACGCAGTGATTATACACTGCAGGCACGGGAACAGTCCTTGATGGGGCTGACAAGGAGGCGGTGATAAACACTTTATACAGATTCGTATAAGGGGCCTCAAAACGGGCTGGAGGCGTACCGATCATCTCGTGGCAAGTTGCAGCAACGGCCGGACCATGATTTCAAGTACTGATATGCCGTAGGGTGGGGCTGGCAGAAGCTGATAACAGTTGATAAGATCCGATAAGGGCCTCGGAAGAGGAGGGTCATCAAATTCGTGCAGGTTAGTCAGCCAACCAGTGGCAGAACTCAGATCACGTGAGGTGATATAGGGTGTGGGAGGAAATAGATTGCTGGCGCGCTCGCATTAACAGTTGATAAGATACGGTAAGCGCCTCGGCGAAGCCGAAGGGTCATTCATGACTCGTGACGCAGGTTACCAGCCCAACACTGGGCCTGCTGATCCGAGGAAGGCCGAATACAGGTCCCAGCGCGGGTTGTGATACTGAATAGTGATTACCCGGAGACGGAGTGTTATTAGCGGGTACGGAAGTGGTAGGAGCTAAAATTGACAAGGTAGCATGGGAAAATCCGCTTCACCGCTCACAACAACAATGCCGATCGAGTATGAGCTCAAGCTATAACGATGGTCCAGTGATTCCAACAGACTCGACTTCCATCACGTTCAGTAGTAGACGACGTCGTGTACGACCGCTAGGCCAGCCATTCTATTCTCTCTCTCTCTTGTTTACACAGATAGCATAACCAGCAGAAACTGACCTTAATCACTCCTTAACCCACAATTATCTCTCCACTCAGCCAACTTCGGTGAGGGCCATTTAAAGGGTTCCACTGCTGAATGCGGTAGTGCATTCCAAAGCAAGACGCTTTAGGAAGACAGATTGCATAAATTATAGGCTGCTTCAGTGGCTGTCCAAACAGGCTGCACTATTTCCGTGTAGGTTATGAATCCCCGTACCCAGACGGTCGCGCTGACTAAGACCGGCTTTTCCTCCTTCTGTGCTGGGGGGGGGGGGGGGGGGGGGGGCGCTGCTGCTGCTTCTGCGCCTTGACGGAACAAGCGCTGCTTTTCAGTTCTTGGCTGATGCAGAAGATTCCTTTGAACAGTGTGGTTGGTCAACGATCCTTAACTTAGCACGCGGCAAATCCGCATGGCCCGGCGAAGCCGGGCCATGTCACAGAAGGAGGAGCGCCCGGCGACAGCCGGGCGATCCGACTGGTGCAATATAACGCCACTATCCACAATATGAAGTCGCGCGGTTTGTCTTCTAACGATTCTTGCCCCAACATTATGCGAACGGAGTATCAGCAGTCACGTCAGCCACGTTTTCGTTTAGGATCAAAACAACATGTCAAAACGTTTCTTCGTAGTTCAAAAAAAAATGAACCGTAGATCATTTGTTATTTTAAAAACGCGGGTCGACGTGCCCTATATAGAGACACCCCCGCGATTTCATATTGCGGATAGCCGTGTTCAAATAAAAACCTGAAACAAACAAGGAATAAACAGGGAATATACACAGCTACACTCTAGTTTGTGTCAGGCAGTATGAGTGTGTCACTCCATCTGAGCCGTTCTCTGCCTTCTTGTTGAAGCGCGCATGCGACAAAAAGTGGTAGAAAACGAGTAATACGAACGATATGATACAGTCATATCATTTGCTCGCTTCAACAACTGGTGGAGAACGGGTTTGGCACCGCTCCAAACTCATCCCGCCTGACATGCACAACCGTCCGCACCGAACTACACTATACATACAGTCCCCAGGAAAGGAGAAAGCCAAAATATCATGGAGAACACCCTAAGGACTCCTGGTGCCTCAATAAACGGCACCTGCTCATTTTATGCCATCAAAGGGATATCCTGCCGCTTCTGGCTCCATAATCCTTTTTTCGCGTAATCCAATACTGATACCATCAAACAGCGCGAAAAAAATTAAAAACGCGGTGTAAAAACTGAACTCGTGATAGAAAATAGCCCTTGAGTTTTGGGGAGCGGGACAACTACGAAGGCGTCAGAACTGCCACTGATGAGGGCCGCAGAGCCTTCGTACCTATGGTGAAGTTACAAAAAAGGACAATTTTAGAAAATGTCAGACTACTTGAACGAGGGAGGACACCACATTTATTAAATATAGTGTATACTTCTACATAATACTGAAGAGTATTAGCAAGATGAACAATGAAGTTAATAACTATAGTTCGCATGACTAGTG
>MU940888.1:25111-43674 GCA_036418165.1 Cooperia oncophora
CTTTAACCGATTACCAACCGACAGCTACTGGTATGCAGCAGAAAGTGGTCATACCCCCTAGTGATTGTCATTAAGCCAACTACATGTGTTAGCTATAAATGATTGTTGAAACGCACCCCTCCCTCTCAACGTCAGAGAAAAGCACTCAACAATAAGTTAAAGCACTCAGCAATTTGTTTGGATGATTTCTGACACAACAATTTAGTTCTAGAATACAACAAAAACAACACAGACCTTATACGCTCCATCATACTGGGCTACTTCTTCTCCGATCAAGAAAACGCGGTCGTCTCTTTTGATCTCCTCATCCATGGCCTGGTTGAGCGCATCTCGCACCGTTATTGCTTAAAAAGCTTAATGTAGAAAACGTTTTTCTCACTAAATATGACACTAGGAGACGGAAACCAGTGCTATTATTCAAGATGAAACAGAAGTAACACACATAGCACCGACAGGGTACAGCATCGTGATGTGTGAAATGGTAGTGTAGGCACGACCCACCCCACCCCTCCGAGAGAGGGTGTCAGTAAGACCCACCCCCCCCCTTCCACTTCCCCAACACCTACCTACCTTTCTCACATTTTCCAGTCCAGTTTTTCACCCAAAAAATTTCCGTCGAGAGGAGGGAGGGAATCCCCAACTTCCTATCACATTTTCCGGAATTTCCCGAGAATTTCCTTACTTTTCTCCAAAAATTTTGCTTCGAGCGCACACACGGAACAGAAAAAATCACGCGAAAAGTCAACAACGGGAAAAAATTTGGTGCTAACGTATTTGGGGAGGGGGGGGACCACGCGGCGCGCGGCGAGCGATGACTCATCTGCTCTTCTGCTCCCTACTCGGCAAAATAGAGGTAATTTCATGTTTAGGACATGAATATAACACCGCCCTAAGGTGCTATATTCAAAAGGTAAAACAGTTAATGCTGAAAAGTGCGAAGAAACAATAGTAGGCTGGAAGATTCTTGCCTAAACTACAAGGGAATGAATTCCGGCCTAGGTGAACCCATTCGTTTGCGTAAAAGTGACACTATTAATTAAACTGGATGGTCCGCAGAATCCAAAGAGAAATCTACTCCAATAGCTCACTATCAAATCGCAGAAATTGAATCTTGAGCGGTTTCCTCACAATAGAATCACAATTTCACCTCACCAATTCACTTCAGCTTGTTACTCGAAGTCCATTTGTTTTCCGCTTCTGTATGATTTCTCAACAAGTTCCCGGTGAATCTTGTTTGTTTTATTCTGAATAGCTGCTAGATTCGCGCTTCAGTATGCCGGGAACCATCTGTGGGCTGTTTTGAACATTATCTCGCCGAGGAAGAAGCGGAAGAGCAGATGAGTCATCGCTCGCCGCGTGGTCCCCCCAAATACGTTAGCACCAAAAAATTTTTCCAACGCAGTAAATTTGTCTCTAACCCACATACGACCCCCTCCCCCTCTTCCCAGGGACTAATACGATCCCCACCCTAGCGAAAAGGACGACCCTTAAGTGTTTCACACAACGATGCTGAACTCTGAGCATCGTCTCTCCTTAGGAGTGTGCTCATACTTTACGTCAGTGTTTGAGCGACTAGGAAGCATATGTATCGATTCAGCGTCATGAATGTCCGTCAGCGCTTTGAGAGTTTTGAGCGACTAGGGAACCACGGGATGTCGACCATTTCTTGAAAACGCCGGCGCACGCTCAAAATGCTGGTGGACGCTCAACATGCTGACGCTCAAAATGCTGGTGGAGGCTCGAAAAGCTCAATCAATTACCTTTACTCTCTTACTGGCTCAAAATGCTGACAGACGCTCAAAACTGCTTAAAAGTGTGAACACATTCTGAGACCTCCCCAAGTTCTCACATTCCAGCTCTTTATTGTATCTTAACCCCTTCTTTGATAATTAACGAGGACCCATTCTAGTTCGCTGCGAACGGTTGGGCGTGTCACCCCATCAAGGCCGTTCTCTGCCTTCTTGTTGAAGCGCGCATGCGACAAAAAGTGGTAGAAAACGAGTAATACGAACGATATGATACAGTCTTATCACTTGCTCGCTTTAATAACAAGTGAAGAACGGTTGGCACCGCGCCAAACTCATCGCCTGACGCTCCCAAGCGTCCGCACCGAACTACACTATATCTGTCGTGGTTTAAAAGGCCTCACTATGTTGCAATGGGACCCAAAGCCGTTACAAATTCAAAGCAGAAACCACTTACATTGTGCAGATGCAAGATTGCGTTTGCTAGTGTTCAGCAACCGAGCAATAGCAAGCCGACCGCAACTTTTTAGAGCCATGGAGGACGATGGATATTACCTATAATCACAGCGGTTCATTCAAGAAAACAACTGACACTAAATGATCAATGCTTCGTCTCCCTTTAGAACGCCCTTTGCACCTGTTTTGTTTCGCTAGAGCGCAGATAGCGAAACAAACTTAAAAGAAATAACTCTCAAGATTGATGAACTGACAGCTGATAGCACGTTCTTTTACTGGAACTGTTGTCCTAAGTATTGATTCAGATTAGCCTTCGCAGAAGCGCACACTACATATCAACACGAATAGTAGAGTGAACTTCTATTGCTGCCTGAAAAACGCAGCCCCTGGAGAAGGTTCGTCACACACGGTGGGCAGTAAATGGTAAGTGGCGCACGATCGCTAGATCCTTCTAGGATCTTTTAGTTTTTTTTGGGCTTCTTTTCAAAGTTACAAAGCATTTGTCAACCAAAAGTTGGAGAGTTGAGACATTTCCAATATGCTTTCCCGAATCCCTTGGGATATGTGTCAAGACAATCGTAACCCTCCGAGTTGGTGGGCGTGTCGAACGACGCCAAGGAAATGATGCACAGTGAAGATTGTCGCTATTTCGCGCCGTCGCTCACGACGAATCGCCGCAAGATACGCCTTGAGTGACGCGCGACAACTCACGATTGTTTTGTCCATCCCTCCTCTAGCCTTTCAATGAAGGAGAAATGGGGGGGGGGAATAGTAGAGCGACTTTGCCGCTTACAGATCCTGAGACAGGAGCTTTGATAGCCTCACAGGTTCGCAGTTTAGCGACTTTGCTGCTCACGGTATGCCGCACTGCTCGCCTCAAGGAGGTGATCCTCAGAACAACGGATTTCTTGGCTATTCCGCACAGGAAAAAAAACCATTTCGCGGTTAGAAGAGGTACTTTTTCACTCTGTCAAGCGGGAACGGGCGTTTGTTAGATTTCTTTTTATAGAAAACCCAGGAAACAGAGCAATGAAAGATCGGTGCAAGTCGGCTGAGTAGGAGGGGGGGGGGGCATTTGAAGGATTCATTAAGCAAAACTGGTATTACCGTAGTGCGGTGCCCTTTCCCAGCCCAATGAAATCGATTTTCACAACCGGAAGCTCCTTCGCTCGAGAAAAACTCTGCTCTTCATGAAAGCGTGTCTAGCTCCTCTCTCCATAAAACCCTCGGCATTATTGTGAACTTCTAAATTGTAATTTATTTTGCCAAAGAGGTTGGTAGATGGAAGACCTTATTGAAATGGCTGATGTTTCAAAAGGTACGTCGTCCTTAGAGGCCAGTCGACCACCACCAAACTTTACTTACTAACTAAAACTAACAGTGAGTGACATCGTTCCGCTCATGTGGTGGTGAACTGGCCTCTGAGGACGACGTTCTGTCGAAACCTCAGGGCATTTCAGTAAAGTTTTCCACGTACCAACCTGACAGAATAAATTACAACTTCACGAAAACGTTCCTATTTTTGCACATGTAGTCCGTTAACACATTGCGGACTAATGTGCGTACTGGCGTAAGTTTCTAGCAACTTCCAGAGCATGTCGTACAGAGCCATCTCTAATAGAGGGTCGTAATCAGAGCACGCCATCGCGTTGTGACCCTTTCCTGAAAAATACGACCCCTAATTCTATCCTCAAATACGACCCCCCTCCCCATGCTACCTACCACTTTCCTAGATTTTCCCAACTTCCTACCACTTTTTCCATTTTTTCCGAAAAATTTCCAGTTTTTCAGCCAAGAATTTTCCGTCGAGCGGGGGGGGTATATACCCAAAGTGAAACAGGAAAATTTCTCAGATTTTCCCCTAACCTCCTTTTCCGAAATTCGTTCAGGTCGTTCAGGTTTTTCCTCAAAATTTTGCTGTCGAGCGGGGGGGGGGGGCGCCAGGATTTAAACTCTCATTTTTCACATTATAGGAAACGCAGTCGGAATCGCCCAGCTCACGCCGGAAGGCTCGTCCTCCTTCTTTTAGCTGGCTTCGCCAGGCGCGTTCCATAATGGAACGGAACTTTTTCAATAAAGGGCTGCTCATACGGCGCTGTAGTGATCGAATCGTTGCAGATGGATAACAAAATTGCATTTTTTTCTGATATTGGTGATAGAAGGAAGGCATTGGATCGTGCCAGTACTAGCACAAAGCTACATTTGCAGGACAGGGCAGGATTGATTTGTGTCTGGTCGTATTTAGAGTCTCATATATCCAGCAGAATGTTAACAGAGCCGTTGCCACATTTCCACATTAAATACTATATATAGTATTATCAGACACAAGAGTATAAAATTGTGTAGGGTAGTGGCAGTCAATACAAGCAAGCTGCGAGTTAGGAATCGCTCTTCCAGTAAAAGCAATGTCAGTTTCCAATCTCTGCAACCCGAAAGAATGCCTACCGATGAACGTTTCCTTCACTTAGCTTGCAATCCGCTGAACTATAACTAATTGTAGGTTCTATGAGCCCTTGTTATTCGATCTAATCAGAACAACATTGTGAAAGTTAATAAGTTAAAAAGAGTGCTATTGACGCAGTGATGCCAACAATTAATTCATTCGATTCGGTTTCTCGGTTCATCACTCGAGAGTCAATCCTGAGTTTCCTATTTCAGAGGAACTACATATCCCCCCCCTCCGCTCGTCGACTTCGACATTCGACATTGGTGGGATGACTTCATTTTCTAGGGCTATCATAGAAGTGATGGGCCAAAGGAAAAGTTTGCACCGGGGCCTCCAATACTTGGGCAGGTAATACGCGATAAGAGATGTAAATGACAACTCCCTTAATCTTCTTATCAATAAGATAAGGTTTCAACTCGTTAACAATGTCCTCTAAATCTCACACTCTATAAATGGTAGTGTAAAGGAAAACAGCATAATACACACTGAACAACAATGGCAACGTTCCTTATCTGCCCCTATCAGCTGTTATCACGTCCTGTCACCTGCCGTCGATGTCCCCACATCCCACCCTACATCATTTTCTGAAATCAACTCCTAGCTGATGCTGTGTCCTGGCTAAGAGTGGTTGGGGGACCCTTACCCTTTCTGAACTAAACCCCTCCTCATCGGATCTTATCAGCTGATATCATTCCCTGTCACCCATCAATAATGTTCCTGTATCACACCCTATACCATACCTTGGAACCAACGTCCCACTGTTGCTGTGTCCCGCACTATGGACCCGATGGCTCTCTCCTTCAGACGTCTGGCGGTACGATGCGTATCGACTGATATCACTCCCTGTCACCTATCAATAATGTTCCTGTCCCACACCTTATACCATACCTTGGAACCAACGTCCCATTGTTGTTGTGTCCTGCAGATCATATGGACCGGTGGCCCTCTGCCATTCGAGACGCTTTCTTATGCAGATCTATCAGCTGGTATCTCCCCTGTCACCCCACCTGCGAAGCGAGAATTCGTCACAAGCCTACTGATATGTTCCTCACACATAACCGAACTTCCTACAGGCGTACTGGGGAGGGGCACGATATGAATATTCGTGATACACCAAACACAAACAATGGACGAGCACACAGACATCACTTAGGCGGATTATACTATAGTAGGAATAGTAGCTGTAGATGGGATTTGGCAATCGCTTTCATGAACAACGGCACCAGCCCACCGCCTGCATTTTACGCGTCCGTGAAACGGAAGAGAAATCGACTCTAAAGAAAAAGTTTCCTCAGAGCAAAATACAATATAGCTGATAACGACTCCCATTTGCGAGCCGTAATTATAAATTCGAGTACCTTGGCGCTACTTATCTCTTATCGTAGCAGATCATGGGCGACTTCTTCCTAATGAGGCAAAGGTGACCCGTACCCCGTTTCGATCTCATACGATGGCGTGCGCCTTGTTGTAAGTTGAATTACGCTGTGGAGGGAGAGGTGCGGGTCATGGACTCCCGGAAAAAAATGTTCGAATAGTTGATAATTTTGCTATCAGCAGCGCGCATATGGGAAATCTACACTAGTTGATTCTTGTCCTTCTAGCTATCGCATAAACTACTTATGCGAAAATAAGATAGAAACGACAGGTGAGGAGCAGGTTGTGAAAGGGTGGGCGTATGGAGGAAAAAGATTATATCGGGAGGTGTCGTTATGTAGCCTACCGAGAACTGCCCAAGACTCAGGGCATCCTCCTGTTCGGGAAGCTCAAGACGCTGAGGCCCAACTCAAGGAGTCATTTGTTGGCGGAACCAAGCACATTGCGACCAGAGTACGCCATCTCACGAGCGTGACGCAGCCAAATTAGAAAACTTTCTGGGGGTTCTTTGCTTGCAACAGGCCTCTGTTGTCTCCAAAGCCTTTTTAGATAAGCCTGAACACCGACAAAGAAAACAAAATGGTTCTACTCCATTTAGTCGTGTGAAGCCAAGGTGGCGCACACAGCGCGCCATGAAAGACCTGCTTCAGAAGCTATGCCAACAAATCTTGCTAGTTAGTGAAAACATGAGAATAACACAGTTGCATTCCACAAAGAGAAGACCAACAGAAGAAGCAGCTAGTTAAGGGGAAAACACGAAAAAAAATAGAGAAGATACTTCACACTCAGGGACAAACACAGCAAAATCCACCTCACAAGAACTGGCAGTTGTGTAAAATGGAGAAACCCGAAATGAAGCTGATCAAACGTTGAAGTGTCGCATCAGCAGCCTGAGATAAGAAGGCCGTAAAATCACGTCTGCAGCTTTACTGGACATTCGGGCGCTACAGACTTGCCGCGCTACCGTATCCGGACGGAATGAAAAAGACGTGAAAAAAGCACCATCTCGGTGATAGGCGAACTGTAGTAATTGAGTAGCGATTACAGATGGAAACAAGATTCTTGTTGCATTCAACAAGAATTTCATTGGAGTTGAAGATTCCCTCAGGAGCTTCGTAGGGGGCAGCTAAGGTTAAGGTGTAAGACTGTTGCCATGGTGAAAACGCCGCTTGAACGACCATTGCGGAGTGGTGCTTGTCATCATAATGTCGTATCGAGAACGAAGAAGTACGTTTCTCTTTGTCATTTTAACCTTCAAATATATAGCCCACGTGGAGGATTTTTGAAAATTTCCATGCCCCAATACGAAAACATAAATAGGCACCGAAAATTTTATTGCAAAAGACTCCAAAGTAAGAATCCAGAAGTTCTTGCGTATTTTTCTAGTTCTTCCTCTAAATATTTAGGTCCTTGGCACCTCCTTCAGCGATCTGACATACAGCAAAATTAGGAAAATGAACTCTTAGTTGTATGCCTCCAATTGACCCAGGGTATAGCATCGTGATGTGTGAAACGGTGGTGTCAGTACGACCCCCCATGAAAGAAGTCTAGCGTACAGCCAGGCGTACACATCGTGTGCGAAACCCATAGGGGGGTCGTACTTGGCCGCTGGGGAGGGGGGGGGGTCGTAACCTCAAGGGTCACTCAGAGCTGAGCAATGCTTCGACATTTCAGTTGATAGTGGAGGTGAGCCTACTTGGAATCAAGAATGCTAAAAAAAACATGAAGTTTGATTATGAGGGGGTGTTATTCTTTACAGCTGTTAATGGCTACGTTTAATAGCCCCTCGTGTCATGGCGAATCCTCAAGGAATGGCGTTCGGTACTTGCGCCCGGGCGACGTTTGGGGAGTGCGCAAAAGTAGGCTCGCTAGGCATCAAACAGTACAAAGGTGTCATTGCTAAGGGTAATGGAACGGACGGAAAGCTTCAGAAGACCCGGATGTAAATAGGAATACAAAATAATAAAAGATTTATTAGCAATATAGCAAGAATAAATAAATAAATAAGTGTCAGTTTATAGCATGAACTCGTAAGTACGTAGATGACTAAATAATACGTCTCAAACAGATTCCTGTCGGGTCCTTTACAAACCCTAAACAAACATCTGCTTGCATGGATAAAAGCACCTGAAATTAGAATTTACACCTTTCCACCACCTCTCCGTAGGAGCCTAATGCACGGCGCACGGACCACCGATTAGCGATAGCCGAGCTCCTCTTCCTCTCATTTGAAGGGAAATATGTATTTTGGAGGCACACTGAAAGCTGTATCCTCACAATGGCACATAAGGAGTCAATTTTTCGGGTGGTCCAGGGGGTAGCGCAAGGGTAACCCATCTAAAATATCTCCTGAACTAGTGGGTCTTCAGAAAAACCGTGAAGCTTGTTGGAAAGAGAAAGGATGGAGGGGTTTCAGGACGTTTTAATCCTGATGAAATTGCGTTTGAACGAAGCAATCCTCGCCCCTGCTCGCCCCCACCCTTTCCCGCGCCCTCTCCCCCCCCGCCCGATCGCGTGAAGCATGGAAACCAGCTCGCGATTTACCCCTAGCCTATCCAAAACCCATCCGGAATATTTCACCAACGGGGATTGTTCAGTTTGCAACTAGGTAGAATACGCAACAGTAGAAACTTTGCCGTTGCATGCTGCTCACCATTCCTCGAAAGCTCCGCACCTAAAAAAAGATATAACCCCCGAACAGACCCCAGGACGTTGGCAAGTAAAAAAACCGCGCTCTAATGACGTTTTTCCAAAGAGAAAGCCCCGGTCGTTTCGCAGCCTTGCCACCCTTGCTAGCGCTGATCGATATATAGCCAAGTATGAACGATTACTGCCGCCCCCTGGTTGTCCTTTTTTCATTTGGCTCTGCCTAAGTTTTTGTTATGTCCATGTTTTTCCATCGGTTCGCTTTGTTGGTCGTGATTTTTCATGTTATTTCCCCGTCGCACCATTCATTGAAAACATCTGGCGCCCTGACACGCCTCACCTTGCGGGTCCTATTTTTTCACAGTTTTTATTTGAATCCTAAACAAAATTGTATAGGTAATTGCGAGCTGTGGTTCAGCCTCATAATTGCATGAGGCGTGAACAGCCTTTATTCCGTCAGTTAGAGCAGAGTGTCCGCTTTCGAGATAACCAGCATTCCATTTCAGGAAGTCGATTTGTGTGAACTGCCATAGCTGGTTGCTCAATTTAGAGCAAGAGGGGGGGGTCGTGTCTGGACCCTCTTCGAGGGGGGGGAGGGGTCGTACCCCCACCGCCATTTGACACATCCCCATGCTGTACCCTGCGCTACAGCCAGCCCCTCCCGGTAAGACCGCCTCCTCAACCCCTTCTACTTTCTCGTCAAAAGTTATTGCACCGAGCGGTGAGAGGGCGGCCGGCGGGAAGGCTTCGCCGGAAACAACCATTGTTTTTCAACTATCGAAAAGAGGTTATAGTAAACCAGTTCCAAATTTCTTGGCGGCACCCAAATGAGGGCCTTCTATAGCAAACGTGGAAAAAACCCGAAAAATCAACAACGGCCGGAAAATTTTTCTCAGCTTCAACCACACAATCCCTCTCTCCAAAACGGACTCCCCCTGCATGTGTTCCGCACAACGATGCTGTTCCGCTGCCTTGGACCGCTGCCCCCTGGCTGTGGAATAGCACCCTTCAGGTGCCCCGCCTCGAGGTATCAAAATGCATTAATTTACTAGTGAGCAGAAATGAAAACAAGATTTCGAGATGGTTTCAGCAACTACCACTCAAAAGTTTAGGGTGCCATTACACCTCCCATATCTCCGGGCTCCCCTCTAAGGAGGCAATTAGACGCGGCAGGGTCCAGGATCAATTGGAAGCAGTACAGTAGCAGTAGCAGTCCATTTTTCTAATTGTTGTTTTCAGTAGCTGAGGAAACTGCTATGCAAGACGAAATATTCGTATGAAAAGAATATTTTTGCATGCGCAAACTTTGATTCTTTTTAGATCTTTCAAGACTTTGCAATAAATTTTCGGTGCCGCTTCATGTTTCTGAATTCAGATTCCAATGACGCGAGACAACACAATGCTATAGTATAAAATTTCCACAGACGTTTCATCTTTCGCATAAATTTTACGTTAGAAAAAAACGCCATCACTTTTATGTGCATGTCGGCAATACTATACTTTCGATAGCAATGAGAGGTGTTAGGAGGGATGGAGTGAGCCCGCCTTCGGCTGCCTTGCTCTTCCAATAGTGATCGGTCACTGACTGATTTACGCAGAAAACAACCAGTGGGGGAAACGCAATGGGTGGGCCACTTCCATATCTCTTGACACCTCAACTTGACACCGCAACTGTAACGATATCAACCGCATACTAGTGGCATTTGCTCGGCTCCTAGCTTATCTCTACCCTTATTTAAAGGCCCACAGTTCCGACCGCAAATTGCGGGAACGAAACTCAAATAGCGCACAAAAAAGTGACCAAGTATTCTGATGTTCACTTGTGAGAAAGAGTTAGCCAGGATAAGCAGTCCGAGGAAATGTATATAGAGGAAATTATAACTAGTGGTGACTAGCTAGTTGCTACGCACCTGGTGAGTCGGCAGGGGCCTAAGGGGTTCCATGGGCCTAATTAGCATTAGCTTTTCGTTTTGAGCAGCAGAGCATTCTTGCCGTTTTTCACATTTTGAAAGTAGCGCAGCCTCAAAAATCGCCTTCCGGATCGTCCGACACATTTGAGAGGTCATAGCCTTATTTTTTCGCGGAATGTGCCTTTAAGATAGACTTTTTCCACTGGTCTCGGGAAGTCTAATCGTGTTGCGCGTAGCTATTTTGAAAGCAACATCCCACTAAAAGCCATAGCTCCCACTGCTCGCGAACTCAAGTGAAAACAAATGATCCCTAACCTAAAAAGCTTAGAGCAGCAAAGAGATTTGCGTGCTGCTGTATATCGTGTGATAGCGAATTACATTTTATCGTATGAGTGATGTGTGAGTGCGGGAATACTTCTTGAAGATCTCGTGTGTGGGCGGTGTGCGAGATGACGAAGGCAATCGGCTACCCCCGGATTCTTTCACTCGAAAACTTCCGCACGCCGAACTTCCGCCTTGTCGCTGAACTATTGGAATGGATCGTAAAACGGTAGGTATGGCTAGTGTGCGAAAAGAAATCATTTCTTTATTTACATCACACAAAAACAGCTTCGACCCAAGTGCAACGATTAGTGCTGAGCATACAACAACGGAGCAGGAGCGAGTATTATTTATCAAGCAAGCCGTATTGCTTCTTCTACAAAACTCCAGACTCAGACTGAACCCACGACGCCTCTATCAGGTGCGTTTAGATTATGTCCAGAACTACAATGACTTTCCTTTCCTTTTTTCTGTCGTTTTTTCAAAATGTTCATTTCGGAAAAGGCTACGATCTAGTGAGATGGGAATTCACGAGGAAAAATAACAATTTCTGAACGAAAAAACGGTAAAAGAGCAATAAAACGGTAAATAATATTTTTAGTGCCGTGATTCGGGTTTCCAATGGAGGTCAACTGGGTATTCGCCATATCCAGTTAAGAGTTCCGACCCTTGATAGCGTACGGCTGTTTTGCTCCTATCATCCAGAGGCTAAGCCGCCGATTACGGTAGTCCAATGGAATGTTTTTCACTGAAAAGCGGGCTTTGGAGGCGGAGTCTGGAGGCGGAGTCACTGGAAAAAGGAGGCGTCACTGAACCTATATTGCGTTATAGCGCCCCTCCCTTACACTTTTTTGCCGCGAAACTGGTATCGTCGCGGGCCACACTATCATCTCGACGTCATATTTTCAACTTCTATACATGATCGGACCGTGCCTACAGCTTCGCTAAGCTATTTCCAGTAAGCGGCTTTCGTGGCGCTTTCAGTATCCTAGCGCTTGAAACCTACAGAAAGAGACGAGCGCAGAGCTTTTGTTTTCGGGGTCATTGAACGTCGTGATGATGACTTGAGGGGGGGGGGGGGGAGAGAGGGGAAACGTCTCTCCAGCTCGTGACCTGGACCCGCTTGGCCCGCTCCTAGCCTTGCTAGCGTTTGTATGCCAAAAAGAATGCTGAACCACTACCAGTAAAATCATTGATCAGCCATGAAGCCACATTTCACGATAACCATAGTGTGATAAGCAGATAAAGAAACGTCAGGGTCAGTCCAGATCAAAGAAAAATGCCATCTAGATCGTCGGAAACTTATGAAACAAACGCCACGGACATTCGCTAATTATTCGAATGATGCACTAGAACAATGAAACTGTTCACTTTAGTGAGTTCTCAGTGGTGCTAGCGTAGTTCATAGATGCGGATCATTTGGTAGAACTGCTTCTTGTCAAAAAGATTACGGTAGTAGGATTACGGTAACGTGAGCTTTGTTTTCGAGCCATTTTGTTGGTTTCCCGAAAGTAGCATAGCATTCCTGCTGACACGGCGACCTTTCCGGTGGTTTTATACTCCTGCATAAAAATGACCCGGTTTCCTATAATTGCGCGTCCCATTCTTTGATATCATTCCATGTTCACTTATATCACTTGTTTTCCCTAGCCACATCATCATCGCAGTTGGAATTTCTGATATTTTTCTTCTCATGACAATTAATTAAAAGCCAAATACAGACCCATCCCACAGAGTCCCTGTGGGCTGATAGGAAAGTGCGGACTGGGACCACCATCCCTTGCCTTCCCTTCAAGCCTGGGTCTTACGGATCGGCCAGTCTTGCTCATTCCAAAATTCGAGTTATTCAGTCGTACGGTCCCTTTCGTGAATGTGTGTTTGGGTCACCACGCGTATGAATAATGCCTTTTTCTGTCCGGGATTTACCACTCACAAGCCTGGAATCTACTGAAAGGTGTAGTTCGCTGCAGACGGTTGGGCGTGTCAGTGCGGCTGCGTTTGGCGCGGTGCCAAACTCGTTCTACACCAGTTGTTGAAGCGGGCAAGTGACAATACTGTACGTACAGCGAAATTTGCTTTGTAGAGAACTCGGATATGCAAAAAAATAGTACAAAACTTTCATTCATCAAACTAATCCGAAATAACTGGAAATATCAATAAAGTCGACATCATCTCGTAAGTTTGGCTAATAAATAAAATCCAACACCCCTTGAGAATTCGCTGGCCGGTATGAATGAGAGCGTTCGTCCGCTAGAACGGCTTGGCGCTGAGCCAAACTGTTTTCGACGAAAGACTAGGAATACATTATCGTCGTATCCGGACGTTTTTCCAAGTCACTTCAATGTATCTCTTTATCGACGAAATCAGCATATCGGACCGCAAGCACGAAATCTTGCCCGCGCCACCGTAGACAGAACACATCTCTATCATTACCTTGATGTATCGCTCTTCAAGGTTGGTTCCCATCCTTGGCAGGACAATTTCATATGCCATTCGTTAACGAATTTTCTTTACATTTGTTCCCCATTTCTCTGCATACAGCTTTTCTTGAAGGATCACTTCAACCTGCGGCTGGGTTCTTCCTTGTGGGCCTTTTTACACGCACAGGAGATAACAGTTACGATTAACGCTGTATGTCATCGGTATTCGTCAGACGAGCAACTGCTTAAAGTTTTTAGCCCATCTGTTTTTTCGTAGTACTTATAATGTGGTTTCAGATAACATCTTATACACCGTGTCCGTACTTCGGATTTCTACGAGCAGGATTCTGGGTGCAATGTTGTTGTAACTGGGCGGGGGGTCGTGTTATGAAACTCTTGACACCAAGCTCATCATCTGTACCACATTTGCTCGCTCCATTTGCCTTTGGCGTTATAGCTAGTTACTGTCTTCACTACCATCAATCTATCAGCTTGTGCACCATGTTTCACACTTCCACAATTATGACCAGTGCTGATAAAAAATGAAATAGATATGACAACACACAAAAGAATCTATATTGAATGTTTCCGAATCATAAATCCGGTGAAAACATTACTCGGTATTATGTCCTCACAAGCCAAAAGAAAAATAAAGAGCTAAGTGACCTCAATCCAATAGATACAAAAAAAAAACAGACCATGAAATCAATGGACGAATAACAACAAGAGAAAAGCATTATATTAGAAAGCAAGAAAGAAGCTGCGCTACTTTCAAAATGTGAAAAACGGCAAGAACTCCGCTAGAAGCTGACTAATTAGGCCCATGGACACCCCTTAGGCCCATGCCGACCCTCACCGGCTGCTAGCTACTAGCTAGTAGCCACTATGTTATCTTTCTCTATAACATTTCGGACTGCTTTTACTGCTATCCTTTCATCCATAATCAGATCCTTAGCACTTTTTTAGTGCCTATTTGGTTCCTGTTATCCGCAATTTGCGCCGTCGCGAACTGTGCCTTTAAATGCGGCCCATCCCGCCTTTCGACGCCGGTTGATTTCTTTTGCAAGATCATTATCAATCGTTATTGCTTGGCCAAGATAGGTGTACGATGAGACTTCTTCAATGACTGATCCTTTCATGCATAAGCGATAGTCATTCGGTGTAGTTGTTTTTCATCCACTTGGTTTTTCCTGGATGTATTACAAGTCCAATGGATTGGGAGGCTTCGCTCAAAATATTCAGGGAGCTTTCGAGTGCACTCGGTTCGCTTCCAATCAAGACTATGTCGTCTGAAAACATCAAGTATTGAAGTCTTTCGCAGTTTAACTCAATGCCACAAGGCAGCTCAATTTGCCGCATTACAAGTTCTAAAGCCGCAGAGAATAGTTTTGGAGAGATAACCTCGCCTTGCCGTACGCCACGTTGGATCTTTACACGAACTGGTTCTTTGAGCAATTTTATGTCAGTGTAGCAGCTCGTGTTACATTGTCGTATTATTTCAATATATCTTCTTGAAATTCCGAACGTGGCAAGTGCGTTTAGTACCGCTTGGTGTTCGACCGTATCAAATGCCTTTTTGAAGTCAACAAAAAGATAACATAGCGGGATTCGGTATTCTCGACATCTTTCCGCAAGTTGAGAAATCACATGTATCTGATCGATGGTTGAAAAGCCTTCACGAAATCCGGCTTGTTCTCTTCTCGTATTTATATTGAGTGTTCCACTTATGCGGTTGAGGATGATACGTGAGAAGATTTTGAGTATTGTGGACAGGAGCGCTATAGGACGGTAGTTGGCCAGTATATCACGCGGTCCTTTTTTGTGGATCAAAATGGTATTCGAGCCCAGCCATTCCTTTGGTACAATTCCCGACGCCAGCATTTCCGTGAAAATGTCTGCCAAAGGGCGGGCAATGAACTCCTTCAGACATTTCAGGTGTTCTGCCAGAATTCGATCTGGTCCAGGCGCTCTTCCTCCTTTCATCTGTTGAATAGCCTTCAAAACTTCCGTTTCAAGTACTTTCCATTCATCTCTTGTATCATCATCATTCTCACAAAATATCATGTTAGGTTGCACCAGCACTTTTGTGGAGAAGAGGTCTTGGAAAAAGTTTCGAATTTCTCCTTCCATTCCTTTTTATTCCTGACAACAGAGCCATCTTCTTTTGTGAGATATTCAGGGGTAATGGTTTTGAGTCGAGTGTTGATGAATGTTCTTTTGATGCTCGTGCATTTTTCAGCTGCTTCTCTTGCTTTACGTCCCGCGTATTCACGATATTCAACATCTATGAGGACACGCTCCATCATACGCAACGGAAAACACTGTAAACAAGTGCACAGGTTCGCCATGGACCTCCCTGAATCCTATAGACACATTTGCTCGCGTGGACAGACATTACGCACAAGTTGCACCATCCCTCTGCGCGGACCTCAATGCGCGGCGCATCCAAAGTTAGCATGATTGGCGCTAAACAAACCACATCCTGCTCCTGCTCCACCACAGGATACGTTCTACATGTATTTCTGGCTATTCGAACACGCTCCTTGAAACCGTACACAGAAAACGGTTCGAACAGTTCGGAGTGTTCCCCAAATAATCCCCAACGCAATTATCTCATGACTCCCGGAAGCTTCAAAAAACGTTCAAGTAGTTTTTGGAAAGAGCAAATCTTCTAGAACTCGACAGTAGTTTCAGATTCCCAAACTATTGAGGTTCAAGGGAAATATCTTGGTTCAAACCTGTAAAACTCGCGCTCCAAACTATCCAAAAAATGAACTCCCTAAAAACTCCCCAACGCAAATTTCTACATGAATTCGTTATTCGTTCTACATGAATTCGTAGTATGTTTTGGAAAGATAAAATCTTTCTCCATACCACTGCGTTCTTCTCTTTCCCAAGGTCCGCTATTACGGAAGTTATGGTCCTTTAAAGACACCCCACTTTCCTGAAAATCCGCGCTCCAATCAAACCACCTGCAACCACCTTGCGGCTGGAGGTCCTGCCCAGAATCCCTCCCCCGGTACCTCGGCCTTTAATCAGCTGATTTCGGCTGGTTTGCTCTCGTTCGTATTTACTCTTTCGTGTTTATCTTCTTCTCGGTTTATTCGAATATTTATCTTCTTCTCGGTTTACTCGAATATCGAATATCTTCTTCTCAGTTTACTCGAATACGCGTCAGAGCGCGCCCCAGCAATTTTGCTTGGACCGCTCAAAGTGCTCTTAGAAGGCACAGCATTCGATGGGGATTTTGGTCGAGCTTTTACGACCCCCCCTTTTTTTTCAGGGGCTGGTACGACCCCCCCCCATGCTGTACGATGGCTGACATGGCTGACTGTGGTTGTGGTTTATTACTCGCGCCGAAGTTGTCGACGGCGGGGGATACCCCAAATACGACCCCCCATAGGGATATCTCCAACCAAATGCTGCTGCGCCTGGCTCTTAGGAGGAGTTGGCTTAACTTCCTGTTTTTTTCTTTTAATTGCAATTGATTCAGGTACCAGAGTTTGTTTTGACTCGAGGAAAGGTGGAGTGAAACCTAATGGCCTTTCTTTTCTATTCTCTTTTCTGAATCAGGATAGAAATGAGCAAAAAGCGAGGGGGCCTCGTTCAGGATTGTTACTTTTTCCTTTTTTCGCGCTCACTTATACATAAACTTATGAAGTTTTTCCTCCTCGGGGGGGGGGAACTTCATAATTTATGTAGGGCGGGGGTCGTACGCGAACCCCCAAAAAAGGGAGGGGGTCTACGGGCTTCACCAAAATCCCAATGATGTGCCCTGTTCTGTCGTCGGTTACGTCGATGATGTCAGATAACGATACGTATCAAAGTCTTCGGAGAAGTCTCAACAAAATCGTTGTTCTCACAAGGTATCATACCGAACACACGTTGTTCACGCAAATCCTTTAGAAACTGGAATCGAAAGCAACTCTACCTGCGTAGTGTGTCTACGAAGTTTACGCACTCAGATGTAATGTAGAATATTTGTTGTACTGGCCCACCGAGCACGCAAAGGAGGAATGAGGAGGAAGCAATTTTATCGTGCGTGATAAGGCTGTTCTATCAGAATGTTTCTTTTTATTATCTACTGTGATCTAGAGAGAATATTGATTTTACGCGCTTGTTATCGACGTTCATTCCTGTGTGTACACTGAGAAGACCATATGACAAATAGCTGTGTATCAACTATTACCATCTTACCACTGCTTCTTCACTCTAGCTGTCCCATCTATATAGGAAAGGAACAGCTGGGGAAGTAAGTCAATGTCGCGCATTCCTAGTTTTCGCTCATCATTGGACCATCTTGCAGCAAACTCCCGAAGCCACTCCATCCCGGACTCATTCCACCCAGGCCCTACGTCCCGTAGGAAGTCGGTCAGTTGTTAATTGACTGCTTTCCCTCTTCGAATATCTTGCGATGTATGTATAATAGTAGGATTTGTTGGTGTAGGCTTTGTACATATATGATTTGTAGACCTGAAGAAGGGCTTAAGGCCCGAAACGTCGCCGAGAGATAAACGACTTGGAAGAGTGTCATTTTATCAATTAAAAAGAAGACTTCAATACAATGAAGCTCAGAAATCCTCTGATATTACCGAGGAGACCGTTAAAATTTGAGCATATCATTGCACCAAAAGGCCAACATCTTATTGAAAGTATTTGTTCACTCGTTCGCTCGTCGTTCAGAAAGTGAGTGCGTGCAGAAACGTACGCGGACATCTCCGAAAATGCCCGTATGCTTGGCGAGCCTCTAGCTGCACCGCTCGATAGAAGATAAAAAAGCGTTTCAGAGCGAAAACAAAAGCTCATGAGGGGTCGGCTTTGGATGCTCCGCTCAGCCACTACAGCAAAGCTCTGCCAAAGCTTTGTAGGAACTTGAAGCGTTGAGTAAGTATTATGATGTGTTGCATTATGAGTGTAAAAAGAAATAAATTAATAGTTGTGTTAAGCGCATCGTTATGCTGTATCGACAAGGCTGCGACTCAGGATTCAGAAAAAATGAATTTTACTAAAGTTCTGCTGAACTTCATCGCTTACCTAATTTTCCCTCTTCAGAAACCGGATGGAAACAATGACTTGCACTCGGAGCACAGTTTTACATTTTGGTTTCTTTTCGAATATTTCATTGTTAGTCAATTCGGGAAGCGAAAGTCGGGCAAGGGGTAGATGATCCCGACCAGTTTTGTGATCCAGTGGTCAAATCCTAGGCAACTCCCGCCACGCAAGCTTGCTTGGCGCACCTATAAAT
>MU940889.1:0-12079 GCA_036418165.1 Cooperia oncophora
AGCTACAAAACAGCACCTGTCCAAATTTTTTAGGTCTAAGCCCGGAACTTTCCATGAGAGTGACTACAAGATGAAGAAAGCAAATCTTTAGCAAACAGTCAAAGGCAATTGGCACGATACTTTGGTATTCGGCCTAGAATGCTAGCAGGGCGCTATATGGTGAGATATCGGCGAAAAAAGGGAAGTGAAACTGGTTAAAACCTGCGAAGAAAAGCCTTCGTTCTCTGACTCAAAAAGCAATTTCGGACGAGTTTTCCGTAGGCATCTTGCCAATAACCGCTACGGTAGGTACGGCTGCACGTATGTACTCATATATCCATGCAGCACCGGCCCCTTCATCAATCCCTTCGCTTCATATTTTACTTAGCAAATGAAGCAATACGAGCATCAGGTACGGTCGTCCATTTGTGGGCGTCCGGGTCGGTATGTTGCAGCTTGATAGGGCCTTATAATCTCTTGTAAAGGTGCTAGCGTAGCTTCTTCTCAGGCCGTGGAATTCCGTTCTGCCAGGCGTATTAATCCTACTCGCGTAAGGGATTGATCTTGACAGCTGCCTTTGAATAATATAGGTTGGAAGGAAAGTCCTGTCAGTGTTTCCTTTAAAAGCTTACAATTTTTGATTCTCGATGCTTGAGCATGAGGTAATATGCCATGCTTGTAGAACATTCTGAGAGCTTTCGTGCAAGAGGTGTGAGAGGGCGCCTGCTCTTTCCTGGGTCTAATTACGATTTTAGTTTCACAGGAGCATCTTCGCGTCCTCATCTTCTACCGGTGGCCCTGCGGCACTGGAGTCACGGCGGCTGTGTGCGACATCAACAGTGCATTGGCGGAGGACACCACTACCATCAGGACCGTTCACTTTTGGTTCGCTCACTTCGCGAAAGGAGATACGATCCTCAAAGAAAAACCTCGGTCGGGACGCCTCAACGAAGTGAAAGGCTCCACCGTTCTCGAAGCTGTCAAGGAGGATCCGGAGGCTACCACCCGCAGTCTTGCGACAAGACTCGGATGTACCTAACTGACAGTCGTCCACCGCCTGTAAGCCCTTGACTACCAAAAAGTACTGGCTCGATGGATCACTCATACCTTGACCGATGGCAGGCTGTGCACCTGGGTACCCCTTGGTGAGTCTCCCCTTCTCCGCCCTTGTCAGAAGGAGTTTTAAGGAGACTGCTTAGTGGACATGAGAGATGGGTCCTCTGTGATTTCAACTCACACAGTACCGTGTGTCTCTCTCAAGGAGAAGACCCATCCTAGCAGTCCAAACCGGGCATGGTTCCGAGAAGGTTCTTCTTTACTGCTTCTGGGACGCGAAGGGAATGCTGCACAACAAGCTGCCCATGTGAGAACACACGGTCATTGCTAACATCTATATCGCTCAGCTCCTGAAACCTGTGGAAATTGTCGGAGAAAAGTGACCGAGACTAGCTTCGGGGCACCTCTTTCGTAGTACGCGAGACCCCATACCTGCTATGGAGACCTACCAAATAATTGAGGAGCAAGGCTGGGAGACCAGTCCCCGCTTATCATATTCTCCTGACGTAGTCCCCTGAGACTGCTACCTGCTCCGCCTCCTTAGGGCTTTCTTAGCTAAGAAAACTTTCAGCAACTTTGATGACATCAGTCGAAAGGCCGCTGACTTACTCTACTCGCAGCCTCCTTAGTTCTGGGAGGAGGGAAAGGCTCACCTGTCCATTAGGTAGAGCACTATAGTGGCTAACTATGACGAGCATATTGTTGACTAATTCCCACTGTATGTTGAGTTAGAAAATAAAAAAAGAAAAAAGTCACAACAGTGACAAGACTTTCCTTCCAACCTATATATCGTATTCAGTAAGCCGAGCCGAACGGAGAATCATCAGAGTCTATTCTGGAGTCACCAAATCACTAGAGCCAGCCGTTGATGAGATTGACCAAGGGCTAAGACTTCGCCCTTTATTCTTTATGTAGTGAACTGAAATTCTTTTTCCCAGAAATTTTCGTTTCCGGAACAGATCTCCATAAAAAGACCCAGCACCCTACAGAAACTAGCAAGATGTCTCGCTATGCCGAATTGCCACTATGCTAGGCGTGAGCATGATCTCAGACTACCACACGTTACTCCTCTAATTCCAAAGTGGTTTTCAAGTGCTGACGGTCCTAGCCATCTCGTTACGCCCACTTGTTGGATCGTCTGTCACGGGTTTTCTCCAAGACGGGATTTTCTTGCTAGGACTGAAATCTTTGGCATTAGAGATATTGTCTATTGTCCACTTTTCTTATTCCATGAATCTGGGAGGCGCAGCTCCTTGTATTCGGGGAGCTATCGCATAATTGAATAACTTCCCAATTCCTCTAGCCTTTTTCCTTAAATAATCGGCGTTGATCTTGGAAACGAAACAACATATATTCATTAATTTCCTACGTTGACGCCAATGGCTTTTTTCACGTGGGAGGAATGACCGTGAAGACGAACAAAATAGTTTTTTTTGTTTGGTTCTTTCAACTGTTCCAGTGACATCTAACACCTTATTTCCGTCGACATGGAGACCATAAAAATCGGGAGAATATTTTTCATTTACAGTATCATTTCCAGTTCTCCGTTGTATATACTTTCCTCCTATTAAGCTCTATACTATTCATCAAGGGTCGTAATGAAGCAGTGACAGGCAGCATCACGCATCAGATACACGGATCACGAACGAAATTTTGGACTGAAGAACTCGAGGGGTGGAGGAAGGACGTCAGTAAGGAAGAACTTTAGTGCAGGAGCCAGCGGTGGCAGGACGCAGTGCTGCAGATGGGCCTCCCAGCTGATGGGTAAAGGCCCGCCGATTGATGAGGAAGACAAGTTTCCTGAGCCTCTGAAGGAGCACCAAACCCATTCCTAGACGAAACGGCGAAAAACGCTGAGAACTTCCGGCGTATCCTGGGAGCCACATCTAAGCAGCTGGCGTAGGTAGCGTGAAGAACGCTGTGAAAGCATCGAATGCGAAACCTGGATGAACTGGCAGGAGAGTCCACAGGCATTCCTCTACGACGCGGCGTAGCTCGTGTACGCCTCAGGCGCAAAGTGTACCGGGCGGTACGTTATAGAGCGACGTGCTAGCCCCATATTACGAATGAACCATGAAAGTCCTAGCACTCAGACGAATTAGAAATTGGACGCCTGGCGATGGACCTGCGCGCCTGAACTCCGTCTGCGCAGCAGTCAATGAGGACATCAGAGCGCGTCCACACAAACAGCAGACTACAGCTGAAGGCCCACAAGAGCAGCCGATTGCAATGGTAACGGGCCAGTATCGTGAAGAAGGCCTGGAGATCACATAGTGAGGAAGACCATGAATTGAGTAAGTAACAAGGCAAGGACCACTTAGAGCTCCATTAGAATAGACAAATCAAGTACGTCATCAAGAAGGACCTCGCTGAAGAGAATGCTCCTTGAGAAGATGCAGTGGATCGGAACTAGGTGGGCAACGGTCTAACAAGAGCAGAGGACGTTGCACGGCGCAGGACTAACCTAGGAAGAAGAAGAATGGAACTCGATGGCACCAGATCTACTGGTAGCGTGCAACACTCTGTCGTCCACAAACATACCAAGCCAAGCGTTATGAAGGCAAAATACGCAATCAACATGTCGTTGAGATTCTGAAATAGGACTGCACTGGCGCATTCTTCAAATAGTGACTTCATAAGCACTGAGTGGTCTATCCATTGTTTTTCGCATTATGTCACGTGTACATGTTTTGGCTTCGAGGTTTTCAGTTGGAAGCAAACTATCCTTTTGCTACATACGAATTGTGTGTGGGTTTTGTAGTCTAGACACTCCAGTAAGCGCAACTCTCATGTCCCAACAATAAGAGAGTATTTGTCGAAGGATGCCAGGCGCCTACAAATGTACGCAGAGCAGAATATGTCGTTTAGAAAACCTTTACTTCTTCCATCTTATTTCATTTTTATTTCTACCTCGGCATACTCTTACTTGTGCCTCTTACAACATGCGATGAGAGTAGTGAGTTTCACTCGCTCGCTACGTGTTCTGGTGTACCTCTTCTACAAATGACTTGGGCTCTCCGGGTCTTCTTCACCATAAGAAGCGCTGGCTCAGGTACCTTACCAGCAGGCACTCCATCAGGAACTCATTTGGAATTCGATTAATATCCGTATTCCATCTGCATGCCAATCAGCTTTCACAACACTATCGAAATACCCTGGTCTTCAATCGGAGTTATGCGGGAATTTCGGACCATTCGCTAGCACGTATGAGGTTCAACGGGAAGTCTTGCAACCTTTGAATAGACTGTTGGTAACTTGTATCTTCGGTTGTATATTCGTACTCAGAGCTGAGTAGGAGGACACTGGCAACACAATAGAAGTAATTGACATTTCCCAATGTCAGTATGCGATCAATGGGTTTCAAGTTCCGGCCTGACTGTCTGACGTTTGATATAACTCAGCACTTTAGTGGTTGTTATACTTTATTTCAAGAGTCCAAAATGGGCCAAATTGCTGAGTATCGCCTACTGGATCTATTAATATCTCACGAGTTTGTGTAGACTTCACTATGCTCCATCTTAGCAATGATTACATCTACGGACACAACAACTTTTCAGGATTAACCACTACTAACAATTTCGCCAGAGAGGTGTCCACGCCTCCTGCTCCGCTCGCTTGGAGTAATGGTGGAAATCGTTCTTCACGTATCAGGTTGTTCTCAACGCCCCAGTGTTTCAGCTCCCCGTTCTGAGAGAAGGAAACGGATTTCACTGAAAACGCTCTCATGCCTAGAGTGAAACACAGCCTGTTAAAGCTGGCTATTTTTGCGGTTTTCATTATGTGGATATTTCAAGCCCGCATGTAGTTTGGCGCTGTTCGGGCTCGGATAGTAACCAATCTGTTCGCGTTCGCACTCGACAATGGAGCTGAGCTATTATGCTAGCGTCTCGCTAATACTTTAATGGCCAACACTCTTTTTTTTCTTGAAATAAAAGCACAGGACGGTCACTTGAAATCGGAAAATTTCCCTACGTGAAGCCTACGATCTCGGCAATCCATTGATTGGAAGGGAGCTAGTGGGCTGAGTGTGGGATCGGACCTCTGCCTAGGCCTAACCATAAGAGTGTGAGCGAGACGATTGCTTCGAGTAACGACTCTATTTTCATAGGGAGTGGTTCATCTCCACAACCACTACGATTGCTTTTCTTTGCTCTGTCTCCTTCATGCCTGTGCTAGGTAATTTCGTTTACTTTCATATAGGTTGAACATCATTCTCGTCGCTGCACGAACTCTCTATATCTAACATCGACATTAGGATTCCTACATCAGCGTCCGGTGAACAGTTTCTACCGTTGTCCTGCGATCGTGGATCTCTTAGGACTTCACAGAGAAGGTTCGGAATGCGCATATCGCCCTCTTCGTCGTGGTGGCCCATGGAAGTGAAAGACGGGACTCATTGATTCATGACGGTGCCGTATCTGCTATTGACTCGGAACGGGACACGCGCAACTTGCCCTCTCCAAGGTGCCTCTTTCTCTCTCAACGCCAACAGCAGCCTTTTTGATTATTTTCCGCGAATATATAATAGATTTCAGCAGGATAAGGCGGAGGTCGTTGTACAATGACAAGGGTGCGCGCTTCACTCGCGCGGTCCAGGTTTCGAATCAGTTTCGAGCTTCCGCCCAGGCCAACGCGACCTTCTATCCTCCGGCGGGACGCGTCTTCAAATTGGTTACCAGGTTCGTCCTGGCGGGAAAAAAAAACACTGACTTTGTACAACGTTGCCCCATTAAGTTCACGTGGATAGGCCACATCGCATTCAATAAGCCACTACGATTCTGAATGGAAGTAGAATGCATGCAGCATCCCACAAAGGGTTTGATTGACGGCGGAGACTTCATCCTATATGGATGGGTTTTCACCGTAACATTTATTGAACACCGATGCTGCGCACTACAACAAATAAACACCTTACCACATACACGTTTCTCATCAGCAAGATCTTCAAGGAATCGAAATGTACTATTACAAGTATCAGCCAATCTTCTTGCCGTCAGCTACTCTCACACGTTTGAACTGATGTTACGGCACAAAGGCGGAACCGTCCGAATATTAAATTTTTACCGTCCTCAGTGCTCAATTTAGTACCCGTCTGCCCAAGGATGCTCCACTCTGCCTCACTTCCTGTCGCATTTTAATATCGAGCGCGATCCGTATAGTAGAGTCCTCGCATCATGTCACTCGTTAGAGTTTGTAAGGGTCTACCTTCAATCATTAGCTTCATTCATATTCTATGATCTACTGCCAGTTTATCTGTTTTCATAATCTAAGGCGGTAGCATAGTCGCTGTGGAGACGCTGAGGCGTGTTAGGGGGACTGGATTTGGCACAGCATGTTTCCCGCCAGTTGTCGTCCTTTGCCTGCTTGAACAATTGGTGAAAGTGTATGGTGCCCAAACCCAGCTCCCTCACACGCCACAGCTTCTGCAGCCAAAAGGCCCATAGCTGTATAGAATGGTTTTACAGAGTCGCTCGTGCGGGTGCCAGTGTTCCTATGACGTCCCTTCTCAAGAGTACCTTCTAAACTCCTAACCTTGAAGGATGCGATGCGTTCCACATTGCTCTTTTCAAAGCTATCACAGGGTAGTCTCATCACAGAGTTGATGGTCGTCTGGGTGTTCATTTGACATCCAATGGAATCCGTTCGGCCATTGTCCTTACCCAACGGTGGCAATCAAATTGCATATTCTTCACGTACCCTAACGTTGGCAAAAACTGAAGCACGATGCCTGCCAGCACGCTGACATTTCTTCGTGAAAAATTAGCATTACTAATTTTCTAGTGCACGAGGTGCTGTGATGGATGAAGCTTTCTTCTGTGGTCCCTCTTATTGTTAGATGAAAGCTTCATCCATCACGCTACTGTGTTCATTGTTCAAATAATGCTGGGCTTAGGTTGCTCCAAACTGTTTGCTCTCCACAAATTGGCAGAATAAAGGATAAAGGATAAAGTCTTCGCCGTTGATCAATCCCTTTGTGGGATGCGGCACGCATTCTACTTCCATTCAGAATCGTAGTGGCTTATTGAATGCGATGTGGCCTATACAATGACTTGCGGTGGCCAGCCGATGTACAAGTCAGTGTTTTATCCTCCCAGACGAATCTGGTACCAATTTACCGTCCCCGGAGGGTAGAAGGCTTGGTTGGCCTGGGCGGAAGTGAATCCGGGATTTGAATCTAGGACCGCGCGTATGGTAAGCTCTTGTCACTGCACCCCCGCCTCCAAAATGGACAAATAAACATGGGAAACGAGATTTTGGGGTGCCCTGTGTTTCGCTTGAAAACGTAGAGAGTACTCATCTAGTTTCTCCGTACCACAAGCTTAGACTTATCCAATATCTGTACTACCCCACATCAGGAAAATATTTGAAATGCGAATATCACACCCGGGAGGTACTGGTGAAATCGCCATGAACCCTCCCCCCCTCCCCCTCCCACCCAATCTTTCTTTCTTCTCCCTTCCTCATCATTGTTTAGCATTTGTCCCACTCTGTGGCTGGATAACTCTTCTGGTTGTGCCGCCACTTCTCTCAAGTGAATTTTCGTGTATACTCCAAATTCCTAAAGTCAGCATGCAACATGTCGACCAAATACTGTTCCAGGCGTCCTTTATGTCGCTTCCGAAGCAACTCGAGCTGTAGGTCAGTGTTAGGCAGCGTTCAGACTTCACAGTGACGCGCTACCACAGCAGCTGTACTTCAGTGCTAGAGGTGGAGAACGCAGCCGCAGACAGGCATCAATCGGCACCGGTCGCTTGTGTTCCGAGAGAGCAGATGGTAACAGGGAGATAGGCGCTACCTCTTGCTAGTGCGCTACTCCGTTCTTCAATACTCTAATGGTAAGAAAAAAGACGGCCAGCGCCGATTGATTTCAGTGTGCACCCTAGCGCCTACCCTCCTCTTATCCTGTACTCTTTCAGAACACAAGCGGCCAGCATGGGTCGATACTCGTCTGCGGCTGCTCTCGTTGATAACATAGGAGCGATATTGCGATGGCAGCGCGTCGACGCGCATAATCGCGCGTTGCAGCTCTTCATCACCTATCTGAACGCTGCCTTGCGAATGGTGTCGCCCTTTGCGTGGAGGACATGACCGTATATCGGAGACACGATCACGCATTTTATCAGCTATTGGAGAGCTATATTTTTCCGCGTTGAAGAACGCTTTTGCGTATGGCCTTAGTATGGCGAATGAGAATCCACCACCGTGTTATGACGATCCGTCCAACGCAACGGTTAGTCGGACGAATGCGTAACAGGCTTATTCGTCGCAGGTCTGAAGTCAACCCCATTCTGCTATCCAATTCGCGGCATGGTCAAATGACAGGCTTCACGGGATGAAATACTCGATTTGAAGTTATTAGGAGAACTCCGTCATGGAGCGTCATTTGGCCAGTGGTTCACTCACGCGCGAGTTTATTTCTGAGGTCAGGCTTCTATCAGAGTACATAGCTGATTCGGGATATGGAACGCTGTTGCACGTGGCTAGCCCATTGCCGCTGATCGTAATGGAATCGGAGGGATTTAAGTCAGTCGTAGGGTACCCAACCTTCTCGTGTTCAATCTGAGCCCGAACTTCGCCAACGATCAGTCCTTGCCTGCACCTCCGCTCTTGTTTTATAGGTGGCCATCGTATCATCAGCATTGAGAGGAGTTAGAGGATTCCAGCTGTTGAAGATCTCGTGAAATAGAGCCTTTACCACTTCGACTCGCGTTTTTATCTTGAGTTTCTAAGTAATACGAATCTCAGTCGCTAGTAGCCCGCGTTTCCTTCCTTTCACCCGGTTCTTTTCACCATATGCTGTCAAAGCGGGAATTGGCTTAGCGGGAGAAAGCGCTAATCAGCATACCATTGAACAAGCAAAGCTTAATGTGTCGGCTACAAAAAGAGTGCAAGAAATAGAACTAAAATGGTGGAAACGAAGGAAAATGAAAGAAATTTGAATGCAGGGTGCTCATTTTCTTTTGCATTCGTTTTCGTTCTAATTCACTTTTTCCTGAATTCAGCATTGCGCATAGCATGCATAACAGGAAATACTTGTTATTCTCTTCGCCATTGTGAAGACTACCCGCCCACTTCTTTGTTGTCATTTTATAGGTTTCCGTGCGTCATTGAAATTGCCCAGATCTTCTTTCTATCATCGGTGCACGTAGAGCCTTCGCGAAACAGTTTTAATGCCTTTCGTGCGGAAAGAAAATTTTCCAATCATTCACGTAAGAAGATTATTTAAAAGGGTTTGGTTTCTCATGAAGCTATATATAACTCCTGAATAAAAATATAAAAGGATAAAGTCTTCGCCGTTGATCAATCCCTTTGTGGGATGCGGCACGCATTCTACTTCCATTCAGAATCGTAGTGGCTTATTGAATGCGATGTGGCCTATACAATGACTTGCGGTGGCCAGCCGATGTACAAGTCAGTGTTTTATCCTCCCAGACGAATCTGGTACCAATTTACCGTCCCCGGAGGGGAAGGCTTGGTTGGCCTGGGCGAGGAGTCGACCCGAGGATTTGAACCCGGAACCGTGCGCGTGGTAATTTGCCCTTGCCCCTACTCCACCTCTGCCTCATTTGGCAGACTAAAGAAGCATTGACTAGTAGAGAGTTAGATTCCAAATCTCTGAGTTGAGGTAGGCGTGGCTGCATACTTTAACTAAAGTCGTGGTGACTATGCTTTCGGAGAGATATTTCATTTTGACCCAAATGTGGTCACATCTCTGTCCAACAATGAACAAGATGGCGGTTGTCTCAAGTTGAAATATCCTACGAGTAAGCAGTTCTATGGCATATTGTCACTCCTACTCCGTTCCAGGGATAGGGAGTATAGCTACCGTCAGGTATTTTGTGGATTCCACTACCCAGTATTGGAAGAACAGTTTGACTCGTAGGGTACGTTGAAGAGACTTTCGACTTAGCAGCTTTGTATTACGAGATTGTTTGGCAGCTTGCAACATGCTCTTCGCGAAATGGGAAACTCAGAAATCAACTTGGAATAGAGAAGGATAATTGGTGCTCTCATGCTAGCAGGGAGGCTGTCTCTGAACGGTCAAGGACATCTAGGCATTTCAGGGTAAACCAAAGTTATTTAAGGGACCAAAGAAGGAATAGAGGGGAAATTCAATTATGGGCGACTATTCAAGAAGGAGAAGGATGACCTCTGCCAAAAGATTGATTTGTTCTCGATCTGCTCTCTGACTCCGTACTCCCGACCGTTTTGTACACCTCAGAAATGCAGCTAACGTTAAGGTCACCGCTTAAGGAGAGTCAAAGCAGTATGAGATGAGAAGGTCCAGTATAGTGTTACGCGAAAGAGAGAACGTATTCGTGATAGCAGAAACTAAGCAGAAGTACGAGGCTAGGAAACCTTGCCGTATAAACCATCTGACGTGTAGTTCAATGATAGATACTCGCCACGAATAACAATAACTTTTATGTAGTTACTCGAACACAAAGGACCTCAAACTTGGGTAATTAAACGAATGTCAAAAACCGGGTTAGTAACAGAGATTATAGGAGAGAGGAGTAACAGAGATTAGGGAAAAGAAACAGTAGAGGGTTAGTAGAAACCAACTCGATGTTAGAAATGCGGTGGTGTGTTGGCGGCCCCCCTTTATCAACGACTGATGGAGAACGGGTTCGGCACCGCGCCAAACTCCTCCTGCCTGACAAACACCCTTCGTCCGCAGCAAACTAGACTTTACTCCATTCCGCGAGGCTATCCTCTACGCTGACCACCCGATTACGAACAACAGTGAACGCAGCACGGCAAGGTGTAAAGACTGCTTTAGGCACCAATGATAAGTTTAGTTTTCAAATTAAAAAGACCAGGTTTCTCAGTCGTGTGTTATTACTGTGCCAACATTTCCGTAGCATGCCCTAATACAACTTTTCTGTCCGTTTCGGGCAGACAGTTGGGGGTTTCCCCCGATAGGAACCACAGTTTTATTCTTGCGAGTTAAAGAGCGTATAAGGGGCGTGAAGTGGGAGGCGGCCGCAGCAACCTTTTCCACCAATTAGTGCCGGCTCAGCTGGCATCATTCGCTGAAAAAGCCTGCCGTAGACGCTCTCGTGACCACGCCCCTTAACACGCCCTATCGATTGCCGGAATTACGACTGTCGGTCAGTGCGAATACGTGCTTTGACACGCTCAAGCATTTGTCGACCTATTTGCCCTGGAAAGCAAAGCGTTTATCGGCTCATTGACCCTTTCCTGCCAACTCGTCAAATGTTCATTAGCGTTTTAGCCTGGGTGTGGTTTTTCCTTAACTTTCATTAGTGTGGCGACGTGAGGCGTGAACTAATTCCATGGTGTAAAAAGTTTCCATCTAGCCGTCATTTTACGGACTGTTTGCTGAGTAACTGCAATTTTACGTTGTACAGCTTTTTGAGAATTCTTATGAGCTAATGTTTTAGGTGCTTTTCCAGGTTTAGTTTCCAGTTTAGGAAAAGGTGAACTCTGTGTTCTTTCGCTCTATTTAATGAATCAGTAACTTGATGCGTCGCTGTTCGCCTGTATCTGTTGTTGAAATGTCGCAGACGGTGTCAGGAGGGGTGAAATGAGGTTGTCTCAGCTGCCTTTTCGAACCAATAGTGATCGGCTGGTGACTGATCAGAAGGAAAATTAGCCAATGGTAGGAAACAGTGCCGGTGAACTTATTCCATTCCCCCTGGCAGCGCCTTGAATGATTGCGACGATATGAACTGCATGTTTGTTCGCAAAATGCTCCGTGAGTATGATAAGGGAAATCACCCTCCTCTTTCATACAGGACCATCGTGATGTGTGAAACCGGTGTCAATACGCCCTCCACCCTTTCGAGTGACGGTCTAGGTACACCCCCCCCCCTTCCCCAACACCTACATACCATTTTCTTACCAGTTCCCAGCTTCCCACCAGCTTTCCTGAAATTTCTCACATTTTTCAGTCTTCCACACAAATATTTTCCGTCGAGCGGGGGAGGGAGGGGTAAATAGCCAGTGTGAAACCGCGGGAAGTCAACATCTGGGAACTTTTTTCCCGACGCGGCAAACTCCTTAAAAAGGCCATACG
>MU940891.1:0-20641 GCA_036418165.1 Cooperia oncophora
AGCTTTCCAGCCAGATCGGGGCGCCTTACAAGTAAACAAGTGTCGCCTTAAAAAGTCTATGCTGTCTAATGAACCCTCCAACTCAGAAAGCACACCCCCTGAAGCGAACTTAACCGAGAACCATTTCTCACTGCAGAACAATCAAATGGACAAGCGCAAAGGTAAAGGAAGTACGTAATACTCATCGCTCTCTTTGAAAGCATAGGACACGTTAATCGCACAGGCGGAGACAGAAAACAGTCACTGCCTTCTTAAAGACAAATCCTGCGAATCCTTGCGCATCGTGGATCGCGGCGTTCCCTGTTGTAACCTACCTAAGCGATTCTCCAGGGGAGAAAAAGCGGAAAAAAAATCATCGAGAACAATCAAGGATCAGGCAATCGCTCTGTACGAGTTGTCCAGACATGCTCGTTTTATGCCAGCAAAGCGATATCCTCCCCCCTCTAGCTCACTGATTGTTTCTTCGCATCATCCAATACTATACCAAATAACAAGGGGAAAAAACGAAAAACGTGGTGTAGAAACTGAACTCGTGCCAGAGAACAGCTCTTGGGTTTTGGTGGGCGAAAAAACCAGGGGGGGAGGGAGAGTCAGAACTGCCGCTTATTAAAGTCATAGCGTCTCCGTCATACTCACTGTGAAGCCGCGAAAGTGAACCTGTCGTAGGGACCTTGGGTCAGTCTACCCGTGCAAGAGGAGAACGCCCACGGTCGAGCGCGCGGACTGCCTTTAAAGGCAGTTGGCACGATGGTTTCCACTCGGCCTAAAATGCTAGTAGGGCGCTATGTAGTGGGGAAATGGCGAAAGAACGGAGTGAAACGGTCAAAATCCTGCGAAGAAAAAGCCTCCGTTCTCAGTGACTTGTAAATCGATTTCGGACGAGTTTCCCGTAGGCATCTTACCAATCACCGCTACCGAAGATACGGCTGCATATGTGTACCCATATATGCATGCAGCATCACGGCCGCTTCATACCAATCCCTTCGCTTCATAATTTGCTCAGCAAATGAATGAATACGAGCGTCAGAAACGGTCGTCCGTTTGTGGGCGGGCGGGCGAGGAAGGCGTTTGGGACGGAATGTTGTTGCTCGATAGGGCGTTATAGGGGTACCCTCCTTGGAAAAGGCGCCACGGAGCGCCTGTCCGAGGTCACGGAATTCTGTTAAGCCAGTCGTATAAATCCTACATCTGTATAGCGATTTATCGTGCCAACTGCCTTTAATTAACACACCCTTTCTTCTGAAGCCGTCACTGGGGCGCCCCTTCCTTTCTACAGTTTCAGGGGGAGGGCGGCGCAATGATTCTCGTTTTTCACCGATGTCCCCATCCACAGCTAATGTGGACTATCCCATAAGATATCCCATTATTAGGCTCCGGAAAGGATGTTTTAACCTTGAATTGTACCTCTACGCTCGCAGGTTACTATGGATTTTGAAGGACTTCTCAGAGAGAAGATCAGTAGCAAGAACTAGGTAAGCTTCAAAAATGAAGAGCACGACCGTTTTAACAGAGCTATCCGGTGCTCCCTGTTAGCCTAGCTAAATCCCACTTGAAGACCAGTGATGACGCAGTGACAGCATAAGACGCCTGCAGAGAGCCAAAGAGCAAACATCTTAAATTTTTATGAGCTTATCTGCGTAATAGGAGTAGTCTATTCAGGAGACGGCGGCTAGCGGGATCTCTAGCCAAAAGGACCGCCGACAAATGAGAGTGGGGGAGGGAGTTGGTCGATGAGCGGCTTATTGCTAGCCATTGGGATACGGCGTGTTGATGCCAAAACAAGGCAAATAAGATTGCAATTCATGACTGTTTACACGTGCACAACGATAGCGCCTGATTGTTAATTCCATGCATTACGGGCACATGTACGCCATAAGTGAGATTTGTGGTAGGTCCCAAGCGGAAAGTGCCAGACTACGATCTTGCTAGTTAACTATGGTCCAGAAAAAGTACAAAACAACAGCGTAACCAAATATCAACGCCATAAGTGCATCTTAAGCGAATAAGTTCTTTTCAGTCTACCCAATATCTAAACAGATATGGTGTAGTGGCAAGTATTCGGCTTCCCACGCGCGCTGTCCGGGGCTCAAATCCCAAATCGGCTACCGCATGTCAAACAAGCCTCCCATCCTCTGCAAATGACAAATTGGCACCAGATTCTTTCGGGAAGGACAAGAATCCTTGCACAAGCCACATCGCCCTCAACGAGCAACTACGATGGGATTGAAATGCAAGCCGCATTCCAAAAAAGGATTAACCAACGGCCACAGCTTTACGGTTTATCCCCGATCCATAAGCGTGGACATGAAAACTCGCCGAACCTTCATGCCAAGGGCGGGACTTGCCCTCGATGAAAGGGATAATTGTGATCTTACTGGGTTTCTACCCGCCTTCAGTTTTTTGCTGTCCTCTATAACTCACATTAATGATGATGAGTGAAATGGCTGCAAGCTCTTGCACAGCACATTACAGAGGTCATCAGCTGCAACTCGGCCTTGGCGTGGCGCGACACGAACGGTACTCGGGCAAAACCATGGTAACGGTTCCACCGTGCAACGATCCTGTCAACTCCTGCCACCAGTTTGTTACTCTCAACGCTTCACTCTAAGAGTTTTACAGGCCTCCACTCTGATCATCTACCTTTATTTTTGGTCACGAATTTCGTAACGGAACTAATGTACGTACAGAATGTCACCCCTCCCCCTTGAGCCAAAACAGCGCCGAAGGCATTTCCCCACGCTCATTAGTCACTCTCAAGTCCTTATCAAGAAGACTTGGAGAGGGCGTGGCTGCGTATTTTATTTTAACATAGCGTAATATATGTGCTGTTCGTATGGGTAATCTGGGACACCTGCCATCCTGTCTTGGACATGTAATGATTTGCCCAGAACGACGATATTCCTCCGAAAGAGGTGTGCGCCCGTTACGCTCAGGTGTGTACAGCCGCCCTCCTCATTTTCTGGAAATTGAGTGCAGTTGAGGTCCACTTCACCAGATTACTTGAAGCATTTGTTTTCCTCTGCAGCGCACTTGTTCTCATTTGCCGCTCCCTGTCTAGCTTTTTAAACAAGTTTTGCTGATTTTTAGCTCAAGGCCAGCCCATCGATAGACTAACTTTAGGTCTAACTAAGGCAACTTGTCCATCCTTTCTCATCTCCCACCCACCCCAAATTTAACGTTGGCTTCCCAGCTTATGATCATTTCTGTGAGGAACAATAAACAAACAAACAAACAAACAAACAAACATAGCCGGCCAAAAACCATGGAAATTGCGAGTGGAGAAAGTGATCGAACTATGGCCCGTACTTTGAGGTTCTGAATGTTGCAAGATATACCCAAGTGATGAGTTGTCACTCCTAGAAAATGAAGCGATCTCGAAAAAGTTGTACTTTTGAACGGAAAGCGTTCAAAATTAGCCCCATGCACATCTCAAACTGAACCCTGTGTCCTAAAATAGCGCAAGCATAACCCAGCAGGTCATTGAAGACCCCAGTGAAAAAACAAAACATAAACAGGAAAGAGATGCATCCCAGGAAGGTTCGAAGAGCTATAATGACTATACAGATCAAGCTCAGGCAAATAAATTATGAAGGCATGCGTACTGGTGTTTAGCCAGCAGGTATGGAGCTCACCTATAGCCCAGGGCGTTCACTGAGGAAGATCCCAAGCGAGTTGATTACCCATCTAGTGAGTATCATGACATCCGATCTTTTTCAGGGGGTTTTTAGGGGCAATAGATTTTTCCGATGGTGTGTTGAACCTATATAGGAGTGAAGATAGTGCAGCCTCAAATAAGTCACTTCAATCACCATTCCCTGAACAGCCTGTGGATGGCAGCAAGCAGGACAGCCAGTCCACCATTTTTGCAGTCCATATTGCGGCTACTGAAATGGCGTGTCAGGGGTGTGTGTTTATACGCAGCCATGGTTGCGTTTTTTACCAATATTGCCACTCTGAACCAGCAACAAAGGAAACGCGTCCGCCGTTGCGCACAAATCCACCCCTTCCTCCACGCCCCCCCCCCCCGATATAAACCTTCGCTTCGCCGCGATATGGACTATACATACATAGCAGCATCAGAAATATCCGATAAAAAAACATGGCTCGAGGATGGATGGGCCTTTGCAAGCCGAACATGCAGTCAAATGTATGGATATTGTTGAACGAATCCAAGTAGCAAGCATCATGCGAAACTAGCATTCCTAGCTAGTTGACCCGACACAGCACTCTGTCGTCAAACCAATTTGCTCATGGCGGCCTAACTCCTATACCGTTCATTTTTGCCTTATCTCAGAATGTTCTCTCTCTTAATCGATGAGTGGTTATCCTCCATCTCAGGCTTTAGGAATGCTATACATTTAACGATTTCATTGTAGAAAGAGGTGCTAACGTAGTTGGGAGAGGGAGACCTTCGGCTGCTCCTCTGCGATCCTCTCCTATTAAGGTTTAGGCTTACAGCGTAGGAGTCCCGAGGATAACTTCGCACAATGAGTGTCCACCAAAATGTAGCCTGGTGAGGGGAGGGACATAGAGGCGCCACCGAATGTTACATACGCATCCCTCTCCCTCCCGACTACGTTGGCGCCTTCAGCGGCATTCACTCATTGAGTGCTTATCACAAACTGAAACAGAAAACAGCAGTTCGTCGTCGTTCCGAACATTTCTAAACGTTGCCCGCCAACAATTTCTAGAATGAGGCTGTGCGATGAACGGTGTAGAACTGACAATAACATGGTCTAATTAATTTTACTCTAAAGTATTGTGCCGAGTCAACTAGCTAAGTAAGCACGCTATGCCGCGGATTGGATCTCCAGGTCTACATCGAATGTCTGGGCTCAATAGGGCAGGTCAACGAAATGACGCTGTAAGTACGACTCTTCTCAGCCCCCCCCCACCTTCGCTAGAAGGATCCAGGGCGTTACACCCCCCGCAACCTACTTAGCGTCACCCCGAAATTTCGTTGTCACCTGTAAACAGTGGAGAGGGAAAGCAGCAACCTCTGACAACTATCAGAAGTAGCAGGCTTGTTGCGTCTCGAACTATGGGTACATGTCAAGTGGAACGGGAACAATCAACAATCGGGCAATTTTCCTCAAGTCAAATACGGACCCCCCGGAGGGGTCTGGCATAACGATGCAGTACTCTGGGCAGTATGCAGGCATACACAGGCAAAAAAGCCGTAACGACGAAAAGTCGAAAAAAAAACACTTCCGATCTGAGGCTTTTTGCCTTTTTGACTGGTTAGCTTCGTGATGATGAATCGGAAAAAAGACCCTCTGACTCTCGGCAGCTCTTCTCGGATGTTGAGTGTCTCGTTAGCGTTGCGCGATTCTCCCTTCGGCTTTATTCAAACCGCCACGGACAAGCTCCGAAAGATTGTTGTTGAAAAGGATCAAAGGCTGAACGAAGGCAGATGAATAACAACGGGGAAAGCTCACTTAGAGGCACTTATGCAGGAGCATCACGAATTGAGAACACTTCAATTTCAAGGTCGTGAGCGATTTAGAGCTAACGGCACCTTGCCATCACTTACGCTTAGAGACAATTCAAGATAATCTGGCACTTGCCCAAAAACAGTAGCAATGGTGATATAGAAGGAAAACGACGAAAAAGTGAACTGAACCGTCTAAATCCTGCAGAAGAACCTTCCATCTGCAAGACATTGGACGGGCATTTCGGACGAGTTTCTCGTTGGCAGTTTCGCGCCGGCAAAACCTTTGATAGATACGGCTGCACGTATTTATTTATATATCCATATAGTAACTTTTTATACCAATTGTAATGCATGAAGGAAGGGATAAGAGTATCAGCGTCGATGAAACTATGCGGACCATTATGGGCTGGAGCTTGCGGGGCGTCTGTCGATATGTTCCACCTTGGCTAGGCGCTATATAATAGTGCAATTCATTGCAGAAGGCGCCAATTATCTATGAGCTATGAGCACGATATTCTTTCGCGCTGGGCGCATGGATCCTATGTGCCTGGTTGATTTATCGTGCCACTTGTCTTCAACATTCCATGAGAAGGAGGATCAGCATCATTACTAAAAATACTGCGGCCGCGGGTGGAGTTCCCGATGGCGCACCCCAAGCCGCGGAAAGCGTTAGGTGCGAGTTCGAGTCCCGCCTAGGGTCAGGATTTTCGCCAATTACTCACTATTCTTGTGAAAACCCATGTGTTCAGCGATTCTGCAAGTTAATGCATGTCCATCTTATGTAACACGGTACCAAGGAAAAACTTTTGGACCACACTGTAAGCCAAATGCGCTCACAATAAATGAAGTATGCTTTCGACTGCCTGTTGCTGAGTAATATGTAAATCAACTTGCGTCGGCCGGTCCAAATAAGGACCTTGCGCTTTTTTGGCCCGAGTGGTTTGGATTATTGTAAACAACGAATACTGTAATGTAGAGGAGTAGCTGTCAAGGGGTCTGGCTGAAGGATGAGTAACAGATAAGCTTGGCAGCAATGAATATGCCGATATTCTTGAAAGAAGGCATGTGTCCGAGTGAGGGTGGGAACGAAAACACGAGAGCACTCATGCATATGAGTGGAGAAACACGCCCTGTCTGAGATGACTTTTAAGGGATAACAGAACCAAGGGATTTTTCAGCGGAGGTACATGTTGAGATGGAGCTATACAGGAGGGGGCAAAAAAAGACATTCCGACCGAGTCACATATCAGCAAAGTTTTCGCAGCCCAGACAGAGGACGTGGATACGAGTACCAGGGCGAAGATACCCAAGATGTTCCTCGATAAGCAGGAGCTGGCTCTCACCCATCACCTTCATGTACACCAAAATATGAAGTCATCTCCAGTCGCAGCCTGACTGGAGAAGACCTTTGGAATTCATGTCACCTCCAAACAGCTGCGAAACTTCTAGTATGGAGTCACCCATGGATAGCTAGGAGAGCAGTACTCTCGATCTGGAAGACCTCCATCATCGAGCAGCTCCGTCAACGTCGCTACGGTCTAGGACATCATCTTCACCTCAGTCGCCAAGGCGCCAGTTGATGGTGGGGACCGGACGTACCTGGAATGGAAAGACCATATTTTCTTCGTGGGCCCCGGACTGAAGGTGAGCGCTGGCGGTTACATCGAGCAACTCGAGAAGAATATCCTCTCCACATGTCGTCGCCCGTACCTTCTTGGAAACTTTGTACTGCTACAGGATTGGGTGACACCACATGGAATCAAAGGGCGTTGGGAAAACTCTTGCCTACTTGGAATGGAAGGGCGTTGTACCTAAGAAGTGAATAAGTCACCTAGCCTGACTCCCCTCAATTACCCGGTTCGGGCGGAGTTCAATAGGGTGGTCTACGGTGGCGGAGAAATCGACTATCTCGCTGATCTCAGGCACCACATCGCGGTCGCGTGCCAGAATCTCTCGATGGCGCTCCTCCAGAAGGCTGTGGCGGAGTATCATGATAGTATTTAATATGCTCTTTAATATGGTGGTAGAAATGTCCGATAAGAATTTAATAAAGTGTAACTTATAGCGCCTCGAAAGTCAAGGAAGAAAAGTGTTTTTTTTGGTTCCCCCCCCCCCCTGTATGATGACCAACCAGAGCGCGATTCAAAGTTCAACGTGATGCTGGATAAGCTTCCTCCCAAAGCTTTTGATTTCGAAGATCCGTACCTATTCCACCTTTTCTCTGAGGAATACCTGGGCTGAGTTCATACTTTGGGATTTGAACTATACAATCGCGTAACTCGAAAAAGATGAGACTATGACGGACCGCGCTCCACCGCTAATCGCTGGCCCGCTGCAACTGCAAACTCAAACATACTCTGGAGCCGCATGCTTTGCTCAATCTCCAAGTGAAAGTATGCCCCATTGAACCTTCACTTTCTGCCGTTTTCTCTCCCAACACCGATCGTCTTTCTGGTTCTAGCCTTTCTTCCCTGATCCCGCCGTATTGACAGATGCTGATGAATCAAAGGAACCGCAAGGCTGTAGATCAAACACAAGCTCATGTACCTCAAACTTGGGCAACTGGACCAGCTTACAGTGTGCCCAATCGTGTGCAGCCATGGATTCTACACATTTGATTTCACGCGCAAGTTTCGGGAGTACTGTATGCAGCCTGTTTCCCCAAGCTTATATTCTTGTGACAAGAATTTAGAAAATGCCCTTCCATCTAACGATAAAGGAGAGAGCCTCTTGCCAGACTCCTTTTCTCCTGAGGAAATAACCCAAAGGAGAGCCTATTGAGACAAAATACCAGAGTTCCACCGATAAAGCAATGCTTGCTTGGAAATGCATCGAAAATGATGTTTCCGAAACGATTCAGCCACTGTCACAGAAGAGGTTTAGGTTTATAGCTAAGTTCATGGGCAATTACACCATTTCAAAAAAGTCAATTCACATTCACGAGCGCTTGGGATACCTCATCTTCAGATGATCGTCCTTAAAATAGCCCTAGTCGAGCTTTTCTATGACACCACTGCACAGGAAAACTAAGAACTGCATTAGAATGGGTAATGCCCACTGGAAAAACCTTAATCAATTTCCTGTGAATACCAGCTTTCATACGTTAGAAACTGAATTGGAAAAGAATTGGAAAAGCATTTTGCCTGTGAAATCAATCCAGCAACAGATGTTTAAAGACAGCCCCCGCGATCAAAGTGGCTCGTGGTCGCCTTTGCTGTGCAAGTAGTCTAGCCTCCAAGCTAGAAGACTGTTCACCTTTCGCGACTCTATTGTGGCGTGGAGCTTGCATATAGCAGCTCAATAGTGCTACGTGTCTAACTACCTCCTCAGTGGACCGCCTTTACTTGCTGATGTCTCTCGCGGAGGCACTCACGGTCTTAGTTAGGGGCGGCGGGGCAATTTGCTAATGGATGATTTCTGCTCTCCTTTCATTACAGTTACTCATTGGAGGTAGTTTACATCTTCAATTCAACCCATTCGCGGGTAAAACCGTAAAAAACACGAAAGTGACGAGTGACGCCAATTTCGTGATGCAAAACCACGACGCACAAAAGGTGCGCTACCGTAATCACAAATTCAGACACCGTGTTGATAAAATTCCTTTTTCCTTCCCAGAGTTTTTCCTCTGCGTTTTTGTTGTTTTCTTTTTGTATTCTTTCTTTTGCACTGGATGATATCAACTACTGCGAGATGTGATAGAGAGATTTGTGAGCTAGGGGCTGCACAGAGACCGCAGGGAGGTGTAACTGTGAGGGAGCGATTTTGTTTATGTTGTTCTGGAGAACGCTTCTTGCCTGTTTTCTTCTTTTGGGAGATTACTTATCAGCTGCTGTTTTATAATTGGAAAGCAGCTATCCATGAGACTTTTGTCGCGTGAGCTGTCTTTAATAAGGCTCATAAACGCTTCTTCCTCGTAGACTACAATCTAAAATTCAACGCAAAGAAATTCGGAAAAATCTTCAAATTTTTTCACACAAGGAGAACTCTTTTCACTCCTCGACCTTCTGGTAACCTTACACATTGACGACCGCGTGATACGCTTCGAATGCACGCTTTGTAGGCCACGTGGGACCGCGTGCATTGAATACGAATCACGATCAACTAATCCATATCTTTCACTAGTGCATGATTTTTTGTTTGGTTTCTCCTGTTCATTCTATAATTCTGTCCTTAGTATACTTGTACAACGCGTAGTCCATGGAATAATTCAGTACACACTAGTTTAGCAAAGACTTCTTGGAGAAAGAACACCATTTGCTTGGACTGGTTTGCTCCTCAACTCTGGATTGGTTTGCTCTTCAACACTTCACTAACAAATGCAGATAAATACCATATTGATAATGATTGAAAAATATAAGATGAAAGATTCTGAGTCCTGTAGAAGGCACCACTTGTGTTTTTTATGACACCCAGTGCAACGAGGGTTGGCCAGCCTAGTTTTTTCCGAATGATTGACTTCATAATTGCTCTCTCAATCAGGTTTTCCGATCCAATCCTCCAAAAAAAAGCGCCTCGTGAACTGTATGCCTACCGCGCTTGTGGCGTTCGAGAAAGCGCGCGTGTCCCACGAGGCCGAAAAAGTAAAAAACCCGCGCGGTCGTCAACGTGTTAATTCAAGTACATTGTAGTTCACTGCGGACGGTTGGTTGTGTCAGGCAGTAAGAGTGTTTCACGCCGTCGAAGCCGTTCTCTGCCTTATTCTTGAAGTCCGCAGTGAACTACACTATAATTCTTTCCAGTCCTCGTCCCTCCGCTAGCTGGGGACTGATTGGGGCACGAGATGCTATAAGTAGCGATACTGCTTGCCACCCATACCACTGGATGTGATAAGGGTACTGCATGATGATGAGTGAGATGGCGCTGTCAGTACGGTTAGCCCTTCGAAATTCCCTCTTCCAACCTTCGAAACTTCCCCTTCTAGCACGACCCCCTTCCCTATACTACCTAACATTTTCCTGAGTTCCCAGTTTCCAACTTCCTACGACTCTTTCCCAGTTTGCCGCAAATTTTCCAGTTCTTCCCAAGAACTGCTATCGAGGTAGGAAGGGGTTACGCCATCACCAACCAGTTGCTACTTTCAGCTAACAGAAGCAAACATTTCATTGAGCTGTGAGGCTAAGAGTGGGCTCCGGTAGCGTAATGGATAGCGCAATCGCCCGGACAACGGTGATACGGGTTCGAGCCCCGTCTGGGGTCCGGCTTCTGCCAATAAGTCAGAATTCCTATGATAACAGAAATAATGGTCGTAGTATGATAGTTCTGCGGCGCCCGGAACCAATGAGGTAGGGAGTACGTACAACCAAGAATGATTTTCTCGCATCTTGGCAGTTTTTTTTCAAGTGTCAGTACGAACTTCCGCACCTGGATTCTTCCAGAGATGTTGTACTCTGGCCGCAAAAGTGAGTGAAGGACCACCACATCTGGCCCTCCCCCATTCAGGCTTGTCTGGAAAAGAAAATCAAGTGAGCCACTCAAGCCTCACTCAAATTTCCTCGAGTGTTCAGCGTAAGTTTGAACGCAAGATCTTTTCTATAGATCCGGCTGACATTCCAATTCGTCGGTCACTGCCAAAGCAGAGGCACGCGTCAGAGTGGTGGACCCCACGCTTCGGAAGTGAATCAAGCTGACCATAGATTCGCTTCTATTATACTGCTCATCTGCGAACGAACGCTCTACTGCTGGCGAATGCCTACTGCTTCGTAATCTCGTGGTCATTCCACAAGAAATGAAGCGCAGTAATACTACACCAACAGAGAACAAGGATTAGGAGTGATACGACGCGGGGATATCGGACACCCTATGGTGCGATGTCGGATGAGTCTTGGAAGGGCTCTAGAACAACTATTTGCATGTTGAGCATTTCGACGCCCTTTGATGCCTTTGAAGGGTTTCGTCATAGATTATGTCACTGGGAACGTAAATCTCCAAAGTGATTGACATTTGCTGACCAATGAGCACTTTAGGCCCATTCCGAAGTTATGGGGCGAGTAGTAGGGGGTAGCAATCAGGGTTAAGATGGCGGCTGCGGGAGACAAAACTGTACTAGCCTCACTACGTAGACCGGTCTTTCCACTGGCGTGGTAGGATGGTGGCTTCAGCTGGGCGGAAGCGTGCTCATTTCTCGTGGCTGACAGGAAATCCCCATGTGAACGGAGGGCTGGCAGGGTATCGAAAGCCTGAGTGCCAGCTAGCCTGGGAGGCTGGCACTGCGGAACGCCTAGCGCTATGCTTCAGTGAGCTAGCGTTTCGTCGAAATTATGAGTCTCTAGCCATGCGAATACGCATGCAAGTAGCGTAAACGGCAGATAGCTGGCTACAAGCCAGACATCGAGAACAGCAGAGAAGCTTGCGTGTTTGGTTATGGTTAGGCGGCGTGTCGCTGCAGTGCGGGGCGGGGCAGTCGGAGGAACTGCTTTTGTATCACTAGCGCTTGCGAGCCTTCGTATCCGCGTCCCCGGCTTTTCAAAGGCGTAAGAAAGTGGGCAGCGCTCACTGGGCAGCTGCGTACCGCATTCGCGGCTCCCATTATGGCAAGGACTAAAGGGTCGCATCGGAGGGTGAGTGCACAGTTATCTTGAGGGAGGAAAGAAACAAGGTAGCTGGGCCCTGGCGAAACGACATTGAGATCGCTGCCGCTCACAAAACAGAACCGTCAGATGTCTCATTGATTGCGTGCGTCTATATCAGCTGAAAAGCTAGAACGAGGTAACTCTTAAGAGCATTACAGTGAATTGGCTAGCAGAAATGAGTTCGAGGCATTAGGCGAGGTAAAAGTAATAGCAGTTTAGGGTCGCGCACCGGCCTGCGCCCAAGTTAGATGTAGCGAGTGAGGAAAAAGGAGCAATCATCCCTGCATCTAGACACTCCTTGCCTAGAACGAGAGGAAGAGTGGGAGGCGGACGGCTCGCTTAACGCATGGCGCAAGCAGACGGACTTCCTGCTGCGTTTCTAGCGTAAGCAAAGTGTGATCAAGTGTGGAAAAGAAAACTCAGATCAGTAAAAGTAGTGAGCACAGTCCTAGGGCAGAAAGGTTAGGTGCCTCACTACCGACAAAACCGGCACTCTGAATGAACATTCGGCAAGAAGGACTGTCTTGATGCAGACCAATCGCGCATTTCATCGGCATTGGGGCCGACCGTGGTCCAAGAAAATAAACGGGTAAAATCGAAGAGTCGTGAAAGCCAAGAAAACAGGCTCATTTGAAAACTGAAAACTAAATCACGCCGCGACACCCCGCTGTGAGGTCTTCACCCCCGTCGTGAACCCTATCAAGTTAGAGATCCAATAAAACAGCTTAGGCTCACAGAATACGTCCAACCTCGCAACGAAAATTGAAACGATAGCCAAGGGCGTGACGCTTCCTTCGAAAGGAGCTGAATAAAGCCTAGCGGTTACTTGGTGGTGTATTTCTAACTCGAGACGAGGTGGTTTAATGACAAGTGGCACGCTTACTACGAGCGCGGTCCGGGGGTCAGATGCCGAATGGGCTTCCCCCAGGCCAACCAAGCTTCTCAGGATCTGTAAACTGTACAAGCTCCATGCTGGGACGAGGGCACAACATTACGACTAATATCATTCAAAGCGGCTGGGGCTCGGACGGTAAACTGGTGACAAAATCCATTTGAGACGCACAAGATCTATACATCAGCTGGCAACCGCAAGTCATTGTGTGGGTCCCAACGCATTCACAAGCCAATCCGATCCTGTATGGAAGTAGAATGCAAGCTGTATCACAAAAAGGATCGATCAACGGCGACTTCATTCTTTATATTCCTAACTCAACCGAAAGTAAACAGAGCATATTGGCTTGACGGCTCAGTACGAGCACCATGGCCACAAGATCGAGTTCCTGGCACACAGTCTGCTCTCGTAGCTGACGACTTGTTCAGAACTGCGTAAAACTATCAAGGGTTCTCAAGAAACTCGGCTAGCTGTTATACTAAGCTGTAAATGAACTATACGTTACTATTTTATTTGAATTTCATCATTATTACATATCATGACACGTGCACTTTTGTTCGCGGCGGACACTGGTGCGCAGGGGGATGGATTGGTGAAGGCGGTGGTTGCCTAACAGCTTCCACAACTGCTAAAAAACTAGCTGGCGCCGCGCCAAACCCAGCCGCCCCTCCACCACTCCCCCCCCCCTTGAAAGTTTCATCGTCCGCAGTAAGCGGGACGGTAAGAAACATGTAATCTACATCTGATGGCAAAAAGAAGTCTTCTCGTGACGACTGCGTATTCGCCAACCGACTTTCCCCTGTTATACATACGATTCTGCTCCTCCTTCGCCTAGACCCTCGACACCATCCCAGCTACGCCTCCTGCTGCCCTCAGATATGAACTGCACAGCATACGGAGACGGCGCAAATGTCTGTGTCGCCGAATCGCGCCTCCTTGATCGTTTCAGGGAGCTGGGTTTGGCGTGGCGTCAGGTACTGATCATGGAGGGGCGACTCGTCTCAACAAAAAAAAACTTACGATCTCGTCTCCCTCGACTGGGAGATGTCGACTGAGGGCCTGTGATCTTGACATGAGGAAGAATCGTACTCAATCTTGCCCGGCCCTGCAAAAAGTAAAACCTCTCATTTTGAAATTTTGACGACTAAGAAAAGAATCAAAGATTAGCACAACTCATTGCAATCACAAATATCGAATGATTTCTCGCGTTTATTTGACGATTTTGAAAAATTCTAAAAGGAAAACGGAGCAAGAAAGAAAAAATGAGCTCAGTGCATTCCCACCTCCATGCGTCCTCTGAAGCGCTTTTGAATCCACGAACAAGGTTCTCCTTATTGCCCTTCTACTCTTAACGCCTAAACAAGATTTCCTGTGCCTAGTTCGCACAGTGATTCAGACAACGCTTTCCAAGAAAACGTCACTCGAAAGCATTTGAAAACCGATTAACTTTTTTAAACATTACGAAGTCAAATCCCCATCGAAATTCTGTAAAATTGCAAAGCCTCTAGCAATTTCATTCGCAGATTAAACAAGTTGTGACGATGGAAAACTTGTTTGAGCTGTAAAAAGGGCAACCATACCTTCAAATCGGATTCACTTTTAAGTCGACGTCTGGCCGGGCATTTTGTCGAACTCTGATTGAGCATGGAGCGCTGCTTCAGGGAAAATATGCTGGAATTTCAAAAATTACGTAGGTCCGTAATTCTTACACCTGGATTGTTACTTTTCGATCCCGAGTTTTATAAGCCCTGAATTAGAGTTTCAGACTACACCATCAACGCTCGAGGGTACTCTTCCCACAAGGAAAGGTCGACAGGTCAGCCTGGCCATTTGCAATGAGCTGCACATAATTGTGCTCATCTTGGAGCGGTGAACTTAGAACTATCTTCAAAATTTGCGGAACGATTCTCTGAGCGGTGTTATTGAGGGGTTTTTCTTTGTTTCTCTTCTTCCGGGCGTGCTGGCGCCGAAGCACGCACTTGTTGCGCGACTCACAGCGCTTTTCGCACAAAACAGGTCATTAAAATCCGTGTTTTAAGGGGGGGGGGGGGGCAAATATAGGGACGGCACCTCATCGAAACCTAAGCTCCTGACTCAGCTTCGAAAAAATTGGGGTTAGGTTAGTCATGGCTGACTGTTAGTCCTCAGCCTACTACGACTGTCCCACTGATGAGACTGTTCTTGAAGCTGGAATGACTCTACAGTCATGTCTTCTCGCAAAGAACAATACCTGGCTCACTTATTCGTGCCCGTTGCATCATTTCCTTGATTTGCGGGAGAAAATCATCCCGAGACCAGTCATCGATGGTGGGTGAACCCCATTCTCCTGCTAATTACACGTAGATTAGCCCTCATTTTCCAAGTTAGGTCAAAATCTCAGATTCGGCTAGAACTTGTCCCCAGAGGCAATTCGACCTGCTGCACATGAATAGCATAGTACTTATTACAAAAACACTTGTGACATGTGCTACGAGGGAGGACAAGCACAAGCACTCTCTCAGGCCACAGTGGGTTTACGCTTTCGAGAACTGATCGCAGGATCCCTTACAGGGTAGTGCAGGCGAGCAGAGATGCTAGAGGCTTCATCAGCCATATTCTTGGAAACGCAAAAAGATGCAGCCTACTGGGACAATTTCCACTTTTCCTCGCGATAGCATGTAAAACAACCACGCGGGGATAAATCCCTCCATAACTCCGCTCAGAGAATCGTTCTGAAGACAGATTTGAGTTCACCGTCTCAAGACGCGTACAACGGTGTGCACCTCATTGGAAATGGCCAGGCTGACCTGTTGACCTTTCCTGGTCAGATGCGGAAATTTGTAAAGGCATTTTGCCTGAAGCATGAGAAAATCGGTCACGCTCTACTTCATGGCAACGCCGGATCCCTCGTAGCAGAGCTCAGTCGCCGACAAATTGTCAGACTTCGGTAGCGTTCATTAGTTTATTAATAAGACCAAAGCTGCACAAGAGTTATCGGGTATGTGGCAAAAGAATCGTAATTCGCCGCGCTAGTGGGCGTCGCGTGCGACGTCGCGCCCGCTAACGACGACGATTTTACGTGGTACTTGAGCTTCTACAATGTCCTTGCCTACATCATGAAATCTCCAATCGGAAAGATACTGCAAATTAGGGAAACGTCGCGTCCATTGCCTTGCGCGACGAAGCCGCAATTTACGATTCTCTTGCCCCTCTCCCAGAATTATGGGCAAAGCCTGGATGTCAGGCCCTAGGTTAGATAGCGCACTCGCACGGTAAGTGTGTGGTGCTGTGGTGCGGGTTCGGACCCTGAGGTCCGACTTTTACCCATATTGCAGCATTGCTGTGATAGAATTCGGGGCACGAACTGCAGCACTAGACAGCCTTGCTCATTATGAGTAGCGTCACATATGAATGAATATCAATGAAAGACATGTGGACCAGTCTACTAGATTCAACCACATTTACCTGGTGACCTCGCGAGAGAACCTGTCCGGTGGACCACCTCTAAATCGGCTCCCGCCCGGTCCAAGCATGTCTTCCTCTCTCTATGCACGGGATTTCGGCACCAGATTTGCTAAAAACACTGACATCGGTTGGCCTCAAGTCATTGTGGGCGATACTATTCGAATCCCTCGATTCTGAACGGAGCCGGAATGCGTACCACAACATGAAAAGCATGGATCAGCCCTGCTGAGATAGCTATCCAATTTACAACAAGATGAGCTCAGAATCAAATATGATTGTAAGCGATCCACAGTTGGAAATTCTGGGGGCTACAGTACTCAGTACGCAGTGGACTAACCAGAAGAACTCCACTACAAGATGAGTCTTCAATAAATGACGAGATTTATTTCTTTATTAACGACTTACACACCGCTTACGAGATCTTTACAAAACAAATGTAAAGCAAGTCGACATCATAATACACAAAGAGACTAATCGCTTCAACGATATCTAGTAACCGATCTAATAACTTTGGTTGTGCAGAAAAATCGTGTGGGTTCAGAATAACCAGCTCGAGCAGAAATGGACCCTATTATTTATAAAAATGCCCTGAAAGCTAACAGTGAGAAAATTACGATATCGATTCCCACCACTCTTCATTTCCTTACAGCGGTTTCACGATACTTTACATATCAGACCTTGAAATAGAGGCACACTCCATATCCCGAAGATGAGAGGGGGCATGGCTCCGCACTACACTTGATCACTGCGTACTATGCGTTTTCGTGGGATATATCCGTTTGAACTGTTTCAAACGGCATTATCTCACCGAAAGAGCAAGCGTCGCCATGGTTCAAATGAAGTAATCAGCCACACCCTCTCCCTTTCCAGGATATAGAGTGTAACTGGGAAACATGATAATGCCCAAATGGCCACCACGTATACACACAGCTGTCGAGTGGTTGGTAAGCGAAACCCACAATTTTCCTGGGCACAACCTAATACAGTCCTCATCATTGCGGACTGTCGGGGCGGCTGAGCCGCGCTGCACTGTGACGCGACAGCGGCTGCGGCTCGGTGACGGCGAATCAGCTGATTTCCATGGAATTCGGCTGCGAATTCCCATTTTTCAGCTCTTCAAGCTTCGAAAGTGGAAGGTGAGTTATTTTGAACAATTTTAAATTGTACTGGCTCTGAATGAATCTGAAAGAATGCAAGCCATTTGAATAAATGCCTGAAATAAGGCAAAATACAAGGAAAAGAGCATAATAATAGACATAAAAATAAAGGAAATTAGAGCCAGTACAATTCAAAGCTGTTCAAAATAACTTACCTTCAAAGCTTGAAGAGCTGAAAAAGTGGGAATTTGCAGCCGAATTCCATCGAAATCAGCTGATTCACCGTCACCGAGCCGCAGCCGCTGTCGCGTCACAGTGCAGCGCGGCCGACAGTACGCAATGATGAGGACTGTACTTCTGAACTTATTCACACAGCGAGTCGATTATTCATAGCCTTCACATAACCTAATTTCTAGGGTATAAGCCGCACTTACGTCTCGAGCCGAAGACGTTTCGTGCGGGAACAATGCGTTTTTTCTCGTTTTTACCCATCTATCCGCATGAAATGCGTTGGATAAAAGGGCTTCCAGAGGCTAGTCACAAGATTAAAATATGCAAAAAAACAGCTGATGCTTGGTCTGGAATCATTTCGCGTGTTTTGCTGTGCGCGTCTCTACGACAGCACGAATACATGCGCCATATACCCCAGAAAATTAGACTATTTGAAAACTTCGGTAACAAAGAAAAAAAACCATACAAATTAGAATTTCGTCCACAAAGGAAAAAAGCATCAAGTATAGTCAGGTTCGCTGCTGATGGAGGGGCTTCCCGGCGGCATGGGTTTGGCGCGGTGCCTAAGTCGCCTTCTACAAGTTGTTGAAGCGGGTAAGCGATAGCAGTTGTTGGAAAACGAGTGATACGCACCATATGATACAGTATTGTCACTTGCTCGCTTCAACAACGGGTGAGAAACGGGTGGACGTCGTGTCAAACCCATCCCTCTTAACCCCCTTCATCCGCAGCAAACAAGACTGTAGGTCACTGGCTACCACTATCATTCCCATCTCCAGTAACTAATCTTGTTGACCAAAGCATGTTGAGACTGAGGGCTTTCCTAGAAACCAAAGAAAATTCGAGAAATCCACATTATGAATGTCAATCCAACATCAATGAGTTAACTCACATTTTATTCCTCATTTCACGAATCTCTTGGTTATATTGGTAACAAGAAGCAAGACATTCGAGATACGACGCATCAGATGGCTTGCGACGCGATTTCTGTGATGTCGTAACAGCGAAATATTGCCAGTCATTTCGAAATCGCACACCGAAATTCAGAAAATGAGCGCTACCTTGACATAGCAATACTGACTTCCTCGCTTTTTGATGTAAAAACGCAGACGATGCTTCCTTCGAACGCATTTTCTGTGCTTTCCACTACCAGAAGACTGTGGAGCATCCTTACTATCGCCTGAACTAGGAGCAACCGTCGTATCGCGAATACGTACCTTCTTTTTCACGGATGCGCTCTTCTTGGAGGTGGCGCGTTTTCGAGAAACTGAAATTGTCTTGAAAAAACTTCACGAATTGCAAACGTGTTATAACAATATTAACACATTGGGCAGCGTGACACACATGGTGTGTCACGAATTTGTCTCAGCGCGGTTTTGTTCGATTAATTTGACTTGTCTGATGTTCCAATGTTGCCGAAACATGTCCCCGGTTACGGAAGGTCCTCCCCGCAATGTGTTAAACCGTCGCAAATGATGAAGTGGGAAGTGGCCTGATTACCACTAATCGGGGATCAAATCCCGGATCGGCGCCACCAATCAGGTCTTCTTACCCTTCGGGACCAGTTAAACGGTACCAAACTCGTCTGGGAAGGAACAGACTTGTACATCGGCTGCAAGTCAGTGAATGGGCAGTACCGCATTCAAAGTCATTACGATTATGAATCAACGTAGAATGCGAAGCTCACCTTAGAAAAGAGACTGATCAACGGCAAGTCATTACTCCTAGTACTAGCTCAATTCATCGCAGGAAGATACTTTCTATACCATCACACCACTTCTCCTACCAGGGAAGTCCGCCAACTTACCATGGAACTTTGAATGGAGACCTGGGTAGATCGATAGAGTCTATAAGGTTATTTACAAATATAGATAGCAAAACTGCAACCTGCATTTCACAAGCAACTTATGAGCAGGTAAAGTTTGTAATGGTGCAGTAGGGTGGAGGCTTGGTGGTGAGCTGTGAAGCATAAGCGAGGAATCGCATACGTCGAGTCGTGGTGGTTCAGTGGTAAGGTTCGACGTTCGACGACTCGATTCGACGTATGCGATTCCTCGCTTATGCTTCACAGCTCACCACCAAGCCTCCACCCTACTGCACCATTACAAACTTTACCTGCCAAGTTGCTTGTGAAATGCAGGTTGCAGTTTTGCTATCTATATTTGTGAACCTTAAACACTCTAACTAGGCCCATTCAAAGTTCCACGGTAAGTTGGTGGACTTCCCGGGTAGTGCAGCAGTCGTTTATTTCAAGCATATCGACTGAAATTTTGAAAAAAAAGGCAAATCTTTCTCCACTGATCAGGAACTTTGTCTATACCACCACGCATTACTTCCTTTCAGAATCGTAATGGCTTCTGAATGCGATTTAACTTAACAATGACATCACGCGCCAGCCGATGTACAAGTCAGTTTTTATTCTTTCGTACAAATATTGTACCAACTTACTCGTCACGAAGGGATGGAGGACTTGGTTGATCGACTCGATGGGTACTAGCAACACGATTTCCGGCCGTTTACCCTCCGCATTAGATCTGTAAAAAGAGCGCGTCCTGCCGTCATCCCCCCCCCCCCACTCCTCCAGATTCTCTCTCCGGAGAACCAAGCAAACTGACGTCGAGCGGGCTGGCGGGCTGGCGGGGGGGTATATCGCGCACTTAAGGCAGGAAAAACAGAGAGGAGCCAACAACCGAAAACATTCTCCTCAAAGGCGAACACGACCACCTTCCTTGAAGCGTACAATCATGACCCCTATCCCACGTCGCTGGGGAACCCCAGCGTACAAAGTTCCCTGCTTGTAAAGAATCTTGACTGGTCAAGAATACTAGGAGGGTTCAAGGCGAGTGGGAATCTGTCAGGAATTTAGCAAGGACAGCCATTTGGCGTAACTCCACACCTGGCTGGCGATTGATATTACAGATTCTGGATTTTTTTGAACAACCTCAAGTGCACTTTGAATCGAAAAAGGAGGTCA
>MU940892.1:0-10426 GCA_036418165.1 Cooperia oncophora
AACAAGAAATATAAATAAATAATTTATCAAAAAAAATTTTCTCGGACCAATTACGCCCCACCCCCCCTCCCACCTCCTACAGCGACCACCCCTCTCCCCCAGTCGGGAAATCTCCAACAATTGCAGGAAGTTGCAAAATAAACGTACGGCATCAACAGTTTGAAAGCAGTGCTGATGCGCAATGAAAGACATTCTCAGCAGGGAATCGAAATGACCAAATGTGAAGCTGCGTCTGTTGTTATTGAGTTGTTCGACTATGCTTTGTATGCACTTTTCAAATTTGTCATCTATTCTCTCCTACTCCAGAGAACCTCGATTAATCTCTAGCTCGTTTTTTTTTTTTTTTGTGTGGGGGGAGTTTGTTTTTTATTTTATACCCGTTCTGAACGTGCAGGCACAACTCGCATCATGAGCCACCACAATGCAACCATATCTGCAAAGAGTAAGGCACTTTCAAAAAGTAAGGATATCGCCGGCTCTGCACGTCCTTTCTCTTTTGACTGACATCTTTGTCTGAGGGCTCCTTAAGTATGTTGAAGAAAGTACAAGTTCTTTTTTGTGATGCTTTCACGTTGTGGATGCTTGGACTGGACTAGTGAAAAATCTGAGCCACAATGACACGGCTAGTCCGAACAAAGAAGTCGCTCCTTTGGCCCTTCAGGATATTCGCTTCTTTCCAGCTAGCTCTTCACCAGCATTATCTTCTTTGTGGCCCTTTAGCTGAGGCCCTTTATCCTTGGGCTATCCGTGATCACATTAAGTACGACCGCGAGCTCTACCTTCACGTCACATCCACTTCTCATGACGATCGCGATTTTCTAAATTTTAGTGTATATTTTGTTTCTGCGATTTTTTTGCATTTTGCTGTTTCGTACGCCCTTTGGCTGATAAGGGTCTGCATATGGGCGCACAGACGACCCTCCCATTTATCAAGAATTTTTTTGCGAATTTCGAGTTTTTGGAACTTTTCTCAACATTCCGCGCTTACTCTATACATATTGGGAGTACACGTAAGCACGCACTTACATACCGGCAGCATACCAAGCTCCGCCTCTCGGTTACGCCCACTTTCCAAGAGGTTTAGCGATTTTTTTCATTTTTCTCATTTAAGCCACACCAAAACTCAGTGTGGAGTTCCTCCGAAATTGCGGAAGTCCCGCCCACTTTGATGAGACGCTCAATTTTAGGCAGTAGAGTCTCGCTCGTTACTCGAAATAAATCAGACAGTAGGGGGGGCCGGGTCGATAAACTTGTGCTGTGGGGCTAGTAAGCGTCAGTGCGCAAGTGCACACGGACGCTGAAAACAAATGCTACATTCATAATCAGAAGGCCAAATAACTGTGCAAGGGTGTATGTCTTTAGCGGGAAAGGGTGTCAGCGTCAAGTCGCCGCACGGTGGCGCTGACATCTTTTTGTGGCAAGTCCCCCCCCCCCTCCCACCTCACACCTCCAATAAAGGATGGAAATCCCGTCATGGTTACTACTACTGCTAGAACAGGGATCGTGGTCAAGTTTGCAGAGTCGCAGTTTCAGTGCCAGTATTCGTGAAGTCATCTTGCCGTAGACAACCCGGAATCCTTTGCGTTGTTTTCCAGATCCAGTGACAACGTGCACTTGAAAGGGTAGTCAGGGTGAAATTGATGAATAGCTCAACCACCACTCAGCAGATTCCCTGGGGTGAAGGCGCCAAAGTTACATATTGTTGTGCGTTTTATTCCATATATCCGTTGTTCCAGAACGGCTGCTGCTCCTTTACCATAGTTTGTTTTAATTTTGTCTAGGTCAATGGTGCAGATCACTACCCACAATTGATTGGAGCAGCTGTCACGGGACATCCCCGATGACATACATTCCTGAACACACGGGTCCTGGGGTCAGATATTGGTATTGGTAGACATCTGCTACACCGTTGAGTATTCGGAAGACGTCTGCTACACCGTTGAGGTCGGAAGCTCAGTCGAACTAAATAGCACCCTATCCGATTGAGTAAAGTAATGGATTATCTGTAGCGACACGAGGCGCTATGGTTAGCCACACGACCCCAGGATCGATTCCCGTTGAGAACCGCTTAGCATGTTGTCACGAAGAACTTGGATAATCGTTACGAATAATCGACACTAGACGTTCCTGAAGTCTCTGGAACAGGGCACACAATCCGTAGGGATTCCCCAAACTAGGGAGGTCGTAATTGGTATGGGGAAAACCGCTCTCCCACCCCTCCCCCTCCCCTCCGCTCAATGGATTTTTTTGGGGAAAGGGACTGTATTGAAGGAGAAATATCCCCATCGCGACCATGAGCTCTGATCCAAAGAAGGACAATCACTTATGTCCCCACAAAGGTGTGTCATCCATATGGTTCCCCATTATTTCTGATGAGAGTCGAATACATGGCGCATCCGCAGGCACAAGATCGAAACTTCCGTGTTTTACCTGTTCACAAAAGACTTCCAGTCCTCTCCTCCCGAGCTCCTCCATCCGACTATAGCTAACTTTCCATCTATTCCAGCATGCTTATCGGACTTTTTCTGTAACTAATTGCTCTCGGTCCTTAATTACGTTCCCATCAATAGAATATTCTGGGAAGCTTTTTTTTACGGCTGCATTGAGACGGTGTCGGCTCAAAGTGCATGAGGAAACCGCTCAGAGTTCATGTTTGTCACTTGTGCCGCGGGTTCAATTTCCTTTAGATTCACGGCCAGACGGTACTTGATCGGTGTGCGCTTGAAATAACTCTGGCCATAGAACCGCGTCAAGTGTTGAATGTCTGTGAGCATAACACTTGTAGTCCATTGTGCTATGACAAAGAGCGAGATGTAGCTATAGTGATATGTCCAGGCCTTTCATTATCGTCTTGATATCTTTGCTTTCTTGTATCTACTTTTCGCGATATTTTTCTATAGGTGTGTGGCATCACATTCGGTTTTTAGTTTGCTAAGGCGCGCAAAATTCGTGAAATGACCTCTCACATGAACCAGGGAGCTAGATTATTGTGAGAAAAATGGGTGGTGGGGCTGGTGGTGAGCCATCAAGCGGGGATAAGCACATTAGTATCGGGTTTTGGCCCTGTGCACTCCGAACGACAAATTTGCGCGGTCAAAAGTCAAATGTACCCTACGACACCATGTTTCAGTCCTTTTCGCGTTCTATTTGTACGCAGACTAAGCTCACATAGCCCACATAGCGGTTTCGTATGAGGCAGGGATCGTAATTTTCGGTCTTAAGACATTTCATTGTTTCAGGCGGAGTGGTGTAGTGGCAAGTGGCGCTCTAACTACTCGCGCGGTCCTTTCAAATCCCGGTCGACTCCCGCCCAGGCCAACCAAGCCTTCTACCCTCCGGGGACGGTAAATTGGTACCAGATTCGTCTGGGAGGATAAAACACTTTGTACATCGGCTGGCCCCCGCAAGTCATTGTATAGGCCACATCGCATTCAATGAGCACTACTGTTCGGAATGGAAGTGGAATCCATTGGCTCAGTGTGCTGAGGTAAGGGAGGGGTTTCGTACCCTCGTGGGGATCGCACTGGTACGCGGGTGTAGACACCTCCAGTCAACTATCAGAGATAGCAGTTGATGATCTGATTTCAATGATTTTTTTTCTCGGGATTCCTCGCGAAACGGCTTTCATTGCCAGTCTTGCGCGAAGCGCCCACCACACATTTTCTGCACATAATAGACCCCATTACATGCCCCGCGCCCAGATAACTTCACCCCTTTCTGTCGCGACACAAGCTGCATTCACATTAAACACATTTTACAATTTATATATAAAACAATTTAAATTATTAATTTAACAGGGGGGGTTGGGTAACTACCAAACTTTATCTAAAGACATTGTTCTGATTCCGCGTTCTTTTTGCCCGTATCCGGGCGCGGCGTATATTGCACGCTGTGCACGACGCGGCCCTCCTTTCGACAGCAAAAAACTGGAAGAAATTAAGTAGGAGGCTCAGTGTGCTGAGGTGGAGGAAGGAGGGGGGGGCATATCGTACCCTCCTGGGGATCGCACTCGTACGCGGGAGTAGAAACCCCCAATCAACTATCAGAGATAGCAGTTTTGCGGGTGCCGCTGACTAAGTGATAGAGTGGGCGTGGTATGGGACAAATCTACACTCAGAACAATTTTTTCGCGCTAGACACATCCCCTCCTCCTCTCCCTTCTCCTCACTGGGAATCCTAGTGTACGACGAGCTAAGAGCTTTTAACTGCAGTAAATGTCCATGTCACAGCTTTTGCAAACTGCTTTCCTGATGGTGAGGTCCTCAACCACCTCGATAGCTGAAGATTCATTAAGATGTGGATTATTTACTTGAAATAGTCGCGTGATAGGCTTTCATATGAGGCAGGTTCCGATTTGAATCTCGCCTTATAATCTATTTATTATTAATGCCGAGTCGTGCTTGATATGTTTGTTGACAAACAGCCCAAGCTTTTTCAATCGGCGCCCCCATGCTTCTTTCTATGTAATTCCATCCGAAATCTATTCTGGCCAGATCTTTGAGTGCCTACATAGCCTACGGCTGTTAAGTAAAGCGCCATGCACCACTGAGTACGACGCCCACGGATTCGGCCATCCTCATCCACTTTTTTCGTCAGCAGTGACGAGAAGTCTACATGCATATGCTCGCAAAAAATAAACTGATTGTCTTTTCAAGAGGGAGTGGACGAGTTATCTTGATACCGGACAAGGAGGGCTAAGATGCCTACATGTCAAAGACAATCGGAGGGGGAAATTTTTTGCAAGGCATGATACTTCGCCTAAACATATATCTCTGTCAGGGGTGAGACCCGGTTCCTTTTCCAATCTATTACATCTTCCCGGACCTCCTTCTCATACCTTCCAGCCACTTCTCCAAAGTTTTCTTTCCAAAGAAACAGCCGGTTAGAAGGAGAGGGAGCAGCGGCGCGCTGAACGTGATGGGAGTTCCTAGGACGGTTGGGGTCGTATTTGTCGCTGAAACATGAAGGGGTTCGTCTTATGGGCACTGGAGAAAAAGAGTTCTCTGATTTGTGGGATTTTCCTCAGTCTTCCCCGTTTGATTGTGCCGAGTGCCGCTGTTTATACAACACACCTCCCCCCGCCCCCCTAGGGTTCGTGCAGGCACTGTTTTGTTTTTTTGGGAAAAGGCAGAAAATTTTGGGATTTTCGGACAACTGGGAAAAAGTCGAGAATTTCCGGAAGTTCCTGGAAGGAAAAAAGGCAGGAAGTTTAAAAATTCATTAAGATGATGAGTAAGATAGGGGTTGGGGAAAAGGGAGAGCGGGCGTTTAACCAGAGGGTCTAGGGGGGGTGAAATTTTGAACCCGGTGGGGATCGTGTTTCAAGAAGAATTTCTCAAGCGCGAAGACGTGCCTTACGGGGAGGGGGACGTACAGTCGTGCATCCTTGCGCCACTTGATAGTCAATGTCAGTGCGGCTGCGTGCGGCGCGGTCGCCCGCACCGTACTGCACCAATCGTTGAACCAGGAAGTGACATTACTGTATTATATCCTTCGTGTTACTCGTTTTCTATCACTTTTTGTCGCATACGCGTTTCAACGAAAAGGCTGAGAAGGCTTCAAACAGTGTGCACGCTCCTTCTTCGTCTGCGCCGACCACTCGCGTTCCTATTCTATAGCATGCCAAGAGATGATCGACTGTATGCGCACGTAAAATCAGAAGAAACCCGATAAGGCCAACAGTCTCAAAGAAAAGGGAAGTGACACCCCTTTCTCGATACAGCGACGAAGTAAGACGATCATCCTTACTGGCCATCCCCATGCCTGCGACCGGCCGATCGTTACCTATACGCAGATTTTTTGTTGTGTAGCAGGAGGAGTTCAGCCCACAGACAAGCTGCCCTTTCCGTTTGAGTCCTTGTTTCAAACATTTCAATAAGATCTCACTTCGTTGCGAACCTATAGGTGTGAGAAAGGTTGCTGGACAGGACCTGCACTCAAGTACCGCTGGGAGCTCGCAGAGATCCATCTTTGCACCTAATAGATGGTAGGAGGTTCTGGACCCCAGGACCTGCACTCAAGTACCGCTGGGCGCAGCTCGCTAGCGAAAAACTTAGCTGTTAAGCCAAAAGTTCACTACGAGGGAGTCTCTGGTTTGACCTCTCCCATTTGCTTCATTTGCTCACTTCTGTCCCCAGGATGACTCGCTGCCCTGCTCGTGTTTGGAGGGTAGCCCATGTGTCTCAAGCATGAGCTTACACAAGAACCTTGCAAGAGTCCTGTGATTTCTAAGCACAATGTGCGGTCGTTACGTACTTGCCCCATTTCGCAGCTTCACAAGAGTTCATGTTTCCACAGGTTTCACCAAAATGGCACCTATAACTTGGACTATACGAATAGGACTAGGAAAAGTACAAAGCGACTCCTCCACGGAAGAATAGCGTCGCTCTCTTGCAGCGGTGCCATTAGATATACAATTATGCGGTCGCGACTGAGTGGAGGACCTATCACTTCCTATATTGCATGAACGCCGTCCGCCATCACGTATGCCGGTTTGTGTTGCGTAGATGCCATACAAGAGTTTAATACAAGACCGTTTAACTTACGAATAGAATACCAACTTTCTCGACCCGTCGATCCACGGGCTTAGCCATTTTTGACGAGCATTCTCTGGGATTCATGGCGTGTTTGCTTGCCCGCCAATGCTGGTGTGGAGGGAGGGTATGAAAACAGATTTTAACTCACCGCCATGATGATAACGCCTGATTTGGTGCACACTGATAGAATGACGTCCTTCGGATTAACCTTCGGTAACTAATGTGGGCAGCCATTCTTTGGTTATTCGAGGTAATAAGTGAAAATGACCAATAAGAATTCTTGCCATTCCGGCGTCAAATTAATTTATCTACGCCCCCTATTAGGTAAGGTACCATCCATGAAGTAAGGTGACTAATCCGACTTCCACTATCTAGATTCAGGTTTTGGCGGTGTCGAAAATATATTCTCACCTCGAGCCCAAAATCGAGGATTATTCGAGTCATTGCGTTGAAATGCCATCAAATTCCGGGCAGCCATCCCTCTTATTGGGTCCGCGATTGGAAATTAATCTTCGCTTAAAATCTCGTCATCGTTAGGAACACTCACTGCTTTCATATTCCAGATTGAGCCCGTCCATGCATTAATTAGGAATATGTGGATGGCCAAAAACCACTCGCAAAGGCCACTCACAACAACCATTCCCCCTACTCTCACCACAGAACATCTTCAATAGTTCGTTCTGCGAAGGAAAACAGCGAGAAATTCTTGTAATTTAACCTGCTAATCTGCTTTCTTAGATGTTCACCAAGTTCATCTATGAACTGCGTTACGAACCAGGGATAACCCTCCATCCTCTGGTGCGTTTTCGAGAGCGCCTATCGCTCGCTAATACCTAGTAGTTAATATGTGATTGGGCTACGTCAACGAGAAGCGTCAGTACGCTGTTATTATGACAGTACATCAGTACTAGAGAATGCCAGTGTCAGGTATGATACCCTCCGTCCGCCCCCCCTCCCCTCCCCCATCCCGCCATAATTCCCACTTCCCAGTACGGCCCCGGTCAAATAACAACTTCATGCAAGTGTACCAACTTGACAGATATACAGAGAAATGGGGCGAAGATTCAGAAAAAGAAAAATTTCTTTCGCGGTATTGTATGAATTGCCCTCCTTCTGGCCTGAAGCCAAAGTGGCCCCCACCTCCCCCCCTTTCCCTAATGGGATTCTCCCAGCAATGCGGTGCTGTGATTCAAGGCTCCCTTAATTTCCATTTCCGCGTGCATCTGGTGATATCTGATCTCACATTCAAATGCAAAGGCGTTGACGTCGATACATCCCTTTAAAATAGCCCCTTTTTAAGGTTGCAGTGGTTTATTGGTAATGACACCTAGGCGCTAGGCGGGGGTGGTCGAGGGCTCGCTGCTATATTTGGGCAGTGAAATCTGAACGTCTTGGCGCAGCGAGAGCTAAAACGCCACCCTCATCTAGTATATGCTTATGTAGGAAGAGTTGGTGTTGAGAGACCGGAATTGATCCCCACAGCGTGTCTTTGAAGACTATTCTATTCGTATTAGATGCGCCATACATTCGGATTCTATAGCATCTCGCACCTTCCTGCCCACAAATGGACGAACGTACGTGATGCTTGTATTGCTTCATTTTGCGGCTTCATTTTGCGAAGTAAATATGAAGCGAAGGGATCGAATTGAAGCGGTTGCGGTGCTGCATGGATATATGAGCACATACATGCAGCCGTATCTACCGTAGCGGTTATTGGCACGATGCCAACGGGAAACTCGTCCGAAATTGCTTTCTGAATCGTGTAGAACAAAGGCTTTTTTGCAGGTTTTTGACCGTTTCACTCCGTTTTTCGCCATTTTTCCGCGATTTAGCCCCCATGCTACCAATTCAGAGGGAGAGAGAGAGAGCACCAAATTATCGTGCCAGCTCTCTTTAGGAAAAGAATAATGTGTGCAAAACAGTATGTGTTTGGTGGGATGGGATTCTATCCAGAGGCACACCGTGAGTTGTGGAGTGAGGGTGTCCTGTTCGGTAGCTAGAGGAGGGGGTCGTATTTGCTTTTGTGGCAAATACGTGGTTCGATTAATAACTTTTCTCGGTTTTTCCTCCATTTCACGGGCGCTATCTATACACTTCTCCTCTCCGCACAACCAACTCGAGAAGTCTTTTGAAATGCTCCGGAAAGGAGGGGAAAAGCTGGGAGAGTTGGAGGAGTTTAGGGAGATGGTAAGTAGGGAATGGGAAGTCTACTAGGGGTGAACTTCTGAGGGGTCGTATTTAGCAAAGTTTTTCCCAACATCGTGCCCTGATTTCATCTAGCGAATCGTGCAGGTGAAGAGTAAATAGGTGGGAGTATTTTGGACTAGGAAGCTTAACGGATTCAGTAATTTCCCAGATTCTAAGCAAAGGGCTGCACTCTTTCAGAAAGCTACTAATTTCATTCGCTGGAATGCAAATGTGATCAGATAACAGGCTCTTTGTCTTGTTCTTTCCTACTCCCGTCGATTTTTCGTGCCGCGTAGTTGTGTGGGAGGGTTCTGCCCTCGAGTATCACATAGCATCAAATAGTCTGATCCTTTGGGTTCCAGCAAAACTCGTAATTGAGACCCAAAGAGCACAGCAGCGAGAAAAAAAGGATGGATGATAATTAAAAGCAGCATTTGCAATTCGATTCAAGCGCATCACTGGTGCCATAGCGGTAGCATAAGAATCTGCATTAACGAAGGAAGAAAAGCGTTTTCAATACCTTCACCCGAGGAAAGTTGCTCTTAATTGACACAAACGGTGCTTTCTCACTCTTATACTTTAGGATATACACTCCAGATCCTTGGACTGGAGAGGGCGTGGCTGCGTACCTCGTTTGAACGTGGTGGAAGGTCCGCTTTTGATAGCGGATTGCCATTTTGGGTCCAGTACAAGACAGTACGACAGTTGTCTCAAGCGGAAATAAAACTATAAAGGAAAATCCTTCGCCGTTGATTGACCCGCTTTTGGGCAGCATTCTTGCAATGAACTTGCGTGGGCCAGCCGATGTGCAAGACAGTGTTTCTGTCCTCTCCGACGAATCCAGTCCTCATTTTCTGTCCCCAGAGATACAAGGCTAGATTGGCCTAGGTGGGAGCCGATCCAGTATTGGTTCACGTACTGAGCGCATGGAAAGCATGCTGGGGGTGTGGTATCATTTATTTTGCAGGCGTAGGTGATGCATTTGCCACTGCACCACCTCCTACATCATGTTCATTTAAGGTACGCAGCCACATCTTCCCATCTCCTGGATATTTAGCCTACAAACGAGCTATTGTAATCTCAGGATATCTGTCAACCGCGAAGTTCTCCTTTCCAGCCGCGAAAATCCTTTTTTCCTTCATTTCCTTCTTTTTCTTCCTTCCTTCTGCCTTGATCTTCCTTATTCTCCTTCCCTCCAAATGTTCGACCAGAAGATGCAATAAGAAAACACCTCTGGACTCTTGCAGCGAGAGAGCATCCGGTTGAGGGATGCCCTTGTAACCGAGCTGCTGTAAATAGCTAGTTGAGTCAGAACAGTACTTGCGCGTCAAATCAATTGCATCTTAGCTGCCTGCGTCCTGTAGCATTTATTCGGCGGGTTTATCTCAATGTAAGCTGTCATGACACCTACTTGATTGACACTAATGGGCTACGTCGAGTCTACCAGTTAGAAGAGCTAGCTTGAGCGTGATGCCGCGGTGCTGACGACGTGATTTATACCATGCTCGTTTGCATGCTGGAATGACGCATGCATGTTTTCTTGTTATTATGATGTTGAGAGGTGTGTGAGGATGATTTGAGAATGATGTCATCGGACTAGTCAGAGGTCATCATCCGTTTTCGAGTCATTAGCTTTACGGGAAAAGTGCCAGTCCTTGGAGTATTTGACGATAAAGGAGTACGGATGTATTTGTCTATGGGCA
>MU940893.1:0-11189 GCA_036418165.1 Cooperia oncophora
CAGCCCGGGATTCGATCATCAGTGTGCATTTTTGGATAGTGAGGCCAACCACCATTGCCCTAGACGTGCTCGAACGCTTCTGATCTTGATTCTGTTTGTTGATCACACTTCGTTACCTAAAAACGCAGCTGGAAGTCGTTTGGCAGCCGAGGAGCGTCCGTCTTTGTCCGTTCAGGAAGGATTATCTCTTCGTACATAGACACCCCTCCTAGAACTCAATTTCTGAAAGTCAGTTCACTGTAATGTCCAACAGTTTTCTATTTCAAATTCAGTGATAAGGGCACGTAACCAATGAGACATTTGGCGGCGGTTTGTGGAGTTCTCAATTGTCTTCGCCTGCCGTACCTGTAAGAGAAACTGTGCACTCACCTCCGTGGACCCTAGTCCTTGCCATATGGGAGGCGAATGGGTCCGCAGCTGCAGTGGCGTGCCACTTTTTACGCTTGAAAGGGGACGTAACGAGCTGGTGAATACCCAAAAGCGTTCCTCGACTGCGCCCGCACTGCCAGCGACACGAGTTAACCATAAGCAAACACGCAAGTCGTCTGCATCCTCTCGATTCTGGTTTAGCTCCTGATGCGTATTCGCTGTGAGACTCGAATTTCGACGAAATACTGCTCCTTGAAGATAGCGTAGGCGTAGTGCAGCCCACAATAACGATTATTCAGTAGGGCGCAAGTGGCTCACAAAAGAATTTAGGCGTGAGGTTCAGTGCATTGCAATAGTCGACCACGGACTCGCACCATATTCGACGCGCGTTACCTGAAAAAAGCGGTCGTAGCCGATTTGCCGACATATGCCTTGCGCTGCTGTAACAGAAGCGTGAACTATTTCAGGTATAATGCACTGCAGGAAGTCGAACTAAACTATTGTTGGGAAAAAGCAGACCTTTTTCTAATGAAATTCTCATTAAGCTGAGAGGAAGAAGGGCAGTTTTCGTTCTGCCGTTCAGAAACTAAGGTTTCCATGATTTTTTTCCTGTGCTATAGTCTAATCTTATTCCACTGGTAATCAGAGCCCCAATCGTCCTTGTAACCAGAAGTTCGAATGCGGAGAAGTTGAAATCAGGCTCAACTATTGTTGCTGAACGCGAAAACCATAAAATGGCACTATTCAACTATTACTACCCCAAAAAGACAAAAAATTTTCTTTTGGTGAAACCTCGCCCACAGAGATAGTTCAGTGTCCTAATCACGAATATAGCACTCGTTTTGGGCGCTGGCGCCCAATTGGCGCCAGTTTGGCGCCGCCACCTTTCCCACCAAATTCGGTGTGAATTTGCATGGTATGGGACATTCACTCCAGCGTCATTTAACACTTTCTAGGGCTGAGCGTGTGAGAAAGAGTGTTTTCCTTCAGGTCAGGCCAGCCATACCAGAGCGCAGACAATCACAGCGTCTTCCATCAGCGCCAGCGCCAAAAATGAATGTGATATATGCAATCAAGATGTTAAATGGTCTTCTTATACAAGTTTTCAGCGGATTTAGTGACCTAGGGTATTTTGGCGCTGGCGCTGAAATACCCTAGGTCAGGCCAAGTGGGTGTGATGTTCGTGTTCAGGAGGTCGAATTACCTCTAGAATCCAACTCTCAGCCAAATCTGCCCACGTAGAAAATAAGTTGATTAAGATCCGGCCTGTTCTTGGAAAATTGGGTTTGTTTTCCAGGTAGAGCGCGTCGAATATGGTGTGAGTCCGCAGCCGACTATCGCAATGCATTCAACCTCACGCCTAAATTCTTTTGTGAGCCACTTGCGCCCTACTGAAAAATCGTTATTGTGTGCAGCCCAGATAGCTGGCACCCAGGGTAGGTATCAATACCCTCCAGCCCCGTTCACATGTATTTCCGAGCAGAGAAATGGCACGCTTCCGCAGCTGAAGACCCATCCACCAAGCAGTGAAAAGGACCGTCTACGGAAGTGAGTGTAAAGTTTGTCTTCAAGCCCCGCTTAACCCTTATTGTACCCCTACATCGAGTAACTTGAATGGGCCTAAAGTGCTCATTGGTCAGCAAATGTCAATCACTTTGGAGATTTACGTTCCCAGTGACATAATCTATGACGAAACCCTTCAAAGGCATCAAAGGGCGTCGAAATGCTCAACATGCAAATAGTTGTTCTAGAGCCCTTCCAAGACTCATCCGACATCGCACCATAGGGTGTCCGATATCCCCGCGTCGTATCACTCCTAATCCTTGTTCTCTGTTGGTGTAGTATTACTGCGCTTCATTTCTTATGGAATGACCACGAGACTACGAAGCAGTAGAGCGTTCGTTGTAGGATCAAATGAGAAGTATAATAGAAGCAAATCTATGGTCAGCTTGATTCACTTCCGAAGCGTCGGGTCCATCACTCTGACGCGTGCTTTGGCGGTGATCGACGTCGCTCTGCTTTGGAGGTGATCGACGAATTGGAATGTCATCCGGATCTGTAGCAAATTTGAGTGAGGTTTGAGTGGCTCACTTGAGTCTTTTCTTTTCCAGACAAGCCTGAATGGGGGAGGGCCAGATGTGGTGGTCCTTCACTCACTTTTGCGGCCAGAGTACAACATCTCTGGAAGAATCTAGGTGCGGAAGTTCGTACTAACATTTGAGAAAAAAAATGCCAAGATGCGAGAAAATCATTTTTGGGTGTACGTACTCCCTAGATGATTGGTTCCGGGCGCCGCGGAACTGCCATACTACACTATTTCTGTTATCACAGGAATTCTGACTTATTGGCAGAAGCCGGACCCCAGACGGGGCTCGAACCCGTATCACCGTTGTCCGGGCGATTGCGCTATCCATTACGCTACCGGAGCCCACTCTTACCCTCACAGCTCAATGAAATGTTTGCTCCTGTTAGCTGAAAGCAGCAACTGGTTGGAGCAACTTCAAAATACGTCCGTTGAATTAAGGTTATCAGAAGGTCAAGGAGTGGAAAATTTTTTTCGGAGTTCTTGTGTGAAAACTTTGAAGCGTTGTTTCCGTTTCTCGCCACCATTTGGTCGCTTTCAAGTTTTCTGTGGTTTTCAGCGTGGTTTCCGAAGTTCTTGCGTTGAAATTTCAGTTGTAGTCTACGACGGAAGAAGCGTTTTTGAGCCTTATTAAACATCTGTGCTGGATTGCTTTCACAGGCAAAATGCCGCTTTCCAATTTTTTTCCAATTCGATTTCTAACGTACGAAAACTGATATTCACAGGAAATTGATTAACGGTTTTTCCACTGTGGGCATTACCCTTTCTAATTCAGTTCTTAGTTTTCCTGTGCAGTGGTGTCATAGAAAAGCTCGACTAGGGCTATTTTAAGGACGATCATCTGAAGATGAGGTATCCCAAGCGCTCGTGAATGTGAATTGACTTTTTTGAAATGGTGTAATTGCCCATGAACTTAGCTATGAACCTAAAACTTCTGTGACCGTGGCTGAATCCTTTCGGAAACATCATTTTCGATGCATTTCCAAGCAAGCATTGCTTTATCGGTGGAACTCTAGGTATTTTGTCTCGGTAGGTTTTCCTTTGGGTTATTTCCTCAGGAGAAAATGGAGTCTGGCAAGGAGGCTCTCTCCTTTATCGTTAGATGGAAGGGCATTTTCTAAATTCTTGTCACAAGAATATAAGCTTGGGGAAACAGGCTGCATACAGTACTCCCGAAACTTGCGCGTGAAATCAAATGTGTAGAATCCATGGCTGCACACGATTGGGCACACTGTAAGCTGGTCCAGTTGCCCAAGTTTGAGGTACTTACATGAGCTTGTGTTTAATCGACAGCCGTGCGGTACCTTCCCTCTATTAGAATCAGAAAGGCGATCGGTATCGGGAGAGAAAACGGCAGAAAGTGAAGGTTCAATGGGGCATACTTTCCCTTGGAGAGTGAGCAAAGCATGCGGCTCCAGAGTATGTTTGAGTTTCCACTTGCAGCGGGCCAGTGATTAGCGGTGGAGCGCGGTCCGTCATAGTCTCATCTTTTTCGAGTTACGCGATTGTATAGTTCAAATCCCAAAGTATGAACTCAGCCCAGGTATTCCTCAGAGAAAAGGTGGAATAGGTACGGATCTTCGAAATCAAAACTTTGCGAGGAAGCTTATCCAGCATCACGTTGAACTTTGAATCGCGCTCTGGTTGGTCATTATATAGCTCCATCTCAACATGTACCTCCGCTGAAAAATCCCTTGGTTCTGTTATCCCTTAAAAGTCATCTCAGACAGGGCGTGTTTCTCCACTCATATGCATGAGTGCTCTCGTGTTTTCGTTCCCACCCTCACTCGGACACATGCCTTCTTTCAAGAATATCGGCATATTCATTGCTGCCAAGCTTATCTGTTACTCATCCTTCAGCCAGACCCCTTGACAGCTACTCCTCTACATTACAGTATTCGTTGTTTACAATAATCCAAACCACTCGGGCCAAAAAAGCGCAAGGTCCTTATTTGGACCGGCCGACGCAAGTTGATTTACATATTACTCAGCAACAGGCAGTCGAAAGCATACTTCATTTATTGTGAGCGCATTTGGCTTACAGTGTGGTCCAAAAGTTTTTCCTTGGTACCGTGTTACATAAGATGGACATGCATTAACTTGCAGAATCGCTGAACACATGGGTTTTCACAAGAATAGTGAGTAATTGGCGAAAATCCTGACCCTAGGCGCGACTCGAACTCGCACCTAACGCTTTCCGCGGCTTGGGGTGCGCCATCGGGAACTCCACCGGGGCCGCAGTATTTTTAGTAATGATGCTGATCCTCCTTCTCATGGAATGTTAAAGACAAGTGGCACGATAAATCAACCAGGCACATAGGATCCATGCGCCCAGCGCGAAAGAATATCGTGCTCATAGCTCATAGATAATTGGCGCCTTCTGCAATGAATTGCACTATTATATAGCGCCTAGCCAAGGTGGAACATATCGACAGACGCCCCGCAAGCTTCAGCCCATAATGGTCCGCAGCAATTTCATTTCAAATACGACACCGTAGCTGCATACGCTTATCCCTTCATATCATGCATTACAATCGGTATATAAAGGTGGCTACATTGCGCTAACTCAATATATATCCGCTAAGTTTGTCTGTTGGTCGTCGTGTGTCGTGAATGTTTGTTGTGGATCTGTCCTGTATGTATGTTGACCAAGGAATGATGTGGCCATTAACTTCTTCGTAAAGCTATAGGTGCGCTCCATTTGATGAGTGATGTAGTAGGTGGTGCAGGAATACTATTGGTAGGGGGCAGGAAGTGATTACAGTTGATAAGATACTATAAGGGGCTTTAGAAAGAGAGGGTCATCAACTTCATAGCGCGTCCGCAGTCACATGCACAGGCCTAGTAGCGGTGCTGGGCTCGGTCAAGAAGCCGAAGATAGGGGCAGGATGGAAACATTATTGGTGGGCGGCCGGTAAGTGATAACAGCTGATTTTAAGACCGACATAAAGGAGCGCTTTAGATGGGAGGGGAACCAGCTGAATTCATAAGGCGCGAGCGCGAACAGCGCAAGCGGTGGGGACATTGGTTCCAAGAAGTAAGATAGGGGGCTGGATGGGAACATTATTGGTGGGTGGCAGGACGTGATAACAGCTGATAGATAGCATAAGAAGCCATCACGGGGAGGGCACAATCCACAATGTAGCGCGAGCAGCAACGGTAGGACTTTGGTTGCAAAAGAGAGGGATACAGAAGGTAGGATGGGAAGCATTATCGTGGGTGATGAGGACGTGACAAACGCTGGTGATAAGATAAGCATACGAAGGACCTCCAGAAAGGGGAGGGTCACAAAATCCATATGTGCGTTCACAGACGAGGGGCGATAGGACTTCGGTTCCGAAGTGATCTAAAGGCAGGATGGGTACATTATTGATGGTGGGGCTAGGACGTGACTAACTGCCTGATTAGAATAAACACAAGAGTCCTCATGAAGAGAAGAGGGTGCAATATTCACAACAGCGGCCACAGCGACGATGGGACGTTGGTTCCAAGAAGTAAGATAGGGGGCAGGATGGGAACATTATTGGTGAGTGGCAGGAAGTGATAACAGCTGATAAGATAGCCCCGAAAAATTCCAGAGCAGAAGCGTTGTAGGCAACACCGAGAAACTGTTTCCGAAGCAAAGTAATTTGAAGGTGCTTAGGGAAAGCATATAGAGTTGGGAGATGAATTATGACAGTGTCTCGACAAGGGTTTTTGGGAATCCGTATACGCTCACATCACCGTGGCTAAAGAATCAATGGGCAAAGGCAAGATGTTTCTGTCCCTTAGCAAAATCCCTCAGTTTAGCGGTCGGAATTGCTTCCACCGCTAAACGCTCGAGTTTCATCAAAAAGAGGATGCTGGAGTTGTTGGCCACTGAGGAATGATAAGAGAGCACTTAACTGCGATATTTTTAACCAATTACGACTTCTTTCAAACCGGCTATGCTGTCAGCTATTTACCAAAGGAGTGGTGGCTATTCGAGAAGCATATGATAAGCACAAGCAAATGCAAGTGATTTCAGTAAAAGGCGAGAAACATGACTGAAACATGGACGGGCGTTTTTCGCCAAGATGGGATTGGGGCTCGTGTTTGGCTTGGCTCAGCAGGCAAAAGAAATCCATATCAGTTAACCAACGCACAGAACAGTTTTGAACGGCATACGCCGCAGTAATGCGCCGTGACAGTCACAGCCTGGTGGAATATGAATGAATATCGTGCAGGCCGTCTCTATGAGAGGTTTTCGTCGCCAACGGAGAAAAGTTCATCCCGAAGTGCCCGTCCAGTGTCTTGCAGATGGAAGGTTCTTCTGCAGGCTTTAGACGGTTCAGTTCACTTTTTCGTCGTTTTCTTTGTAGATCACCATTGCTACTATTTTTTGGGCAAGTGCCGGATTATCTTGAATTGTCTCTTCAAGCGTCAGTGATGGCAAGGTGCCGTTAGCTCTAAATCGCTCACGACCTTGAAATTGAAGTGTTCTCAATTCGTGATGCTCCTGCATAAGTGCCTCTAAGTGAGCTTTCCCCGTTGTTGTTCATCTGCCTTCGTTCAGCCTTTGATCCTTTTCAACAACAATCTTTCGGAGCTTGTCCGTGGCGGTTTGAATAAAGCCGAAGGGAGAATCGCGCAACGCTAACGAGACACTCAACATCCGAGAAGAGCTGCCGAGAGTCAGAGGGTCTTTTTTCCGATTCATCATCACGAAGCTAACCAGTCAAAAAGGCAAAAAGCCTCAGATCGGAAGCGTTTTTTTTCGACTTTTCGTCGTTACGGCTTTTTTTGCCTGTGTATGCCTGCATACTGCCCAGAGTACTGCATCGTTATGCCAGACCCCTCCGGGGGGGGTCGTATTTGACTTCGAGGAAAATTGTCCGCTTGTTGATTGTTCCCGTTCCACTTGCTATGTACCCATAGTTCGAGACGCAACAAGCCTGCTACTTCTGATAGTTGTCAGAGGTTGCTGCTCTCCCTCTCCACGCTTTACAGGTGACAACGAAATTTCGGGGTGACGCTAAGTAGGTTGCAGGCGGTGGAGGGGGGGGGTGTAATGCGCCGGATCCTCCTTGCGGAAGGGGGGGGGGTGTGAGAAGGGTCGCACTTACAGCGTCATTTTGTTCACCCCGGAACACTATAGCCCAGACATTCGATGTAGACCTGGAGATCCAATCCGCGGCATAGCGTGCTTACTTGCTAGTTGACTCGGCACAATACTTTAGAGTAAAATTAATTGGACCATGTTGTCAGCGTGAAGTTTTGTAGCGTTCATCCGCGCCTTCATTTAGAAATGTTCGGAACGCGACGAATTGCTGTTTTCTGTTTCAGTTTGTGATAAGCACTCAATGAGTGAATGCCGCTGAAGGCGCCAACGTAGTCGGGAGGGAGAGGGATGCGCATGTAACATTCGGTGGCGCCTCTATGTCCCTCCCCTCACCAGGCTACATTTTGGTGGACACTCATTGTGCGAAGTTATCCTCGGACTCCTACGCTGTAAGCCTAAACCTTAATAGGAGAGGATCGCAGAGGAGCAGCCGAAGGTCTCCCTCTCCCAACTACGTTAGCACCTCTTTCTACAATGAAATCGTTGAATGTGTGATAGCATTCCTAAAGCCTGAGATGGAGGAAAACCATTCATCGATGATTAAAGAGAGAACATTTTGAGATAACGCAAAAAGGAACGGTATAGGAGTTAGGCCGCCATGAGCAAATTGGTTTGACGACAGAGCGCTGTGTCGGGTCAACTGGCTAGGAATGCTAGTCGCATGATGCTTGCTACTTGGATTCGTTCAACAGTATCCATACATTTGACTGCATGTTCGGCTTGCAAAGGCCCATCCATCCTCGAGCTTTTTTTTATCGGCTATTTCCGGTGCTGCTACGTATGTATAGTCAGTCCATCGCGGCAAAACGAAGTTGGGGGCGGGTGGACATGTGCGCAGCGGCACAAGAAGCTAAATTCAGTATTACCGCCACGGTACCGTAACCCAAAGCGGCGCCCAGTTGATTGTAACTCCGCAGTGGACGTACGTATAACACCGAACTTTACGCCGGTACCACTACGGGAATTGTGCGGAAATGCTTCAAATACTGCAGTGTTCAAGGGTGGACGGGAATTTAGTACACATTTCGCTATGAATTCTTTTGTCTCGATAGGGAGGCTCTGAATGTTTGGCATATGGAAGGGAATTCATACCGCTGGCAACGCTTCTTTCTAAGTATTTGGATTTGGAGAATAAATACATGAATATAAAGAGCCAAATTACCTTACTTAGAAAATTCTTTTACAAGTGCTTTCCCAACTTATTCCATGAAATTTCACCGCATGCACTCTTGTAGAGAACGTTTGTGATGAAAATTTCTAACATAATTTACCGTCACATCTTGGCGGTGTTACAGAGAAACTGTGCCCCGCAGTTCCTGTCCCAACTTTGGCTCTCTAGTTTCCACAGTAAAGTTTGTTGTACTTCGGAGGACGATTTCACAATTTGCAACTAGGTTTTGAGGTAAAAAAAATATTCCGTTCCCAGGTTGAAAAGTAGTTATGGGCGCGACCAACTGCATGCAAGTACCACTTATTCCACCTTTCGAGGCGATGAGGCTAATAAATCGACGTAGTACCACATCAATTTATTGTTTATTAAAGCGACCTCCGAAAGCCGTCTCTATCCCACATTGGTTAGCATCAAGCGTGCAGCACCGTCAAAGTGCTTGGAGCATAGTAATACAAAGATAGATCAGGCCCATCCTCTCATCGAAATGCTCACAACGACATCCGAAACGCACATCCTTTTTCTTCCACCCACAAAAATGAAATATCGGCGTAGTTTCAGCGTCCGTGCTGATGTTTTTAACGCGCCTACGACAGACTTCCAATTTAAAGGGCGCCGCTTTGGGTTACGGTACCGTGGCGGTAATACTGAAGTTAGCTTCTTGTCGCAGCGGCGGATGCGCTTTCCTTGTTGCTGGTTCAGAGCGGCAATATTGTAAAAAACGCAACCATGGCTGCGTATAAACACACACCCCCTGACACGCCATTTCACTAGCCGCAATATAGGACTGCAAAAATGGTGGACTGGCTGTCCTGCTTGCTGTCCATCCACAGGCTGTTCAGGGAATGGTGATTGAAGTGACTTATTTGAGGCTGCACTATCTTCACTCCTATATAGGTTCAACACACCATCGGAAAAATCTATTGCCCCTAAAAACCCCCTGAAAAAGATCGGATGTCATGATACTCACTAGATGGGCAATCAACTTGCTTGGGATCTTCCTCAGTGAACGCCCTGGGCTATAAGTGAGCTCCGTAGCTGCTGGCTAAAGTAATTATTTAACCCACTATACATGTCTTTATGGTTTATTTGCCTGAGCTTGATCTGTATAATCGCTATTGCTCTTCGAACCTTCCTGGGATGCATCTCTTTCCTGTTTATGTTTTGTTTTTTCACTGGGGTCTTCAATGACCTGCTGGGTTATGCTTTCGCTATTTTAGGACACAGGGTTCAGTTTGAGATGTACATGGGGCTAATTTTGAACGCTTCCCTTCAAAAGTACAACTTTTTCGAGATCGCTTCATTTTCTAGGAGTGACAACTCATCACTTGGGTATATCTTGCAACATTCAGAACCTCAAAGTACGGGCCATAGTTCGATCACTTTACTCGCAATTTCTGAGCTAAAATCACAAAATTTATTAAGGCTAGACAGAGACCGGCAAATGAGGACAAGTGCGCTGCACGGGAAAACAAATGCTTCAAAAAGTCTGGTGAAGTGGACCTCAACTGCACTCCATTTCCAGAAAATGAGGAAGGCGTGGCTGTACACCCCTGGCGTAACGGGCGCACCTCTTTCGGAGGGATATCGTCGTTCTGGGCGAATCATTACATGTCCAAGACAGGATGGCAGGTGTCCCAGATTACCCCTATGAACAGCGCATATTACGCTATGTTAAAATAAAATACGCAGCCACGCCCTCTCCATCTCCTTGATAAGGACTGTGAGAGGTGACTATGAGCGATGAGCAATGCCTCGGCGCTGTTTGGCTCAAGGGGGAGGGGGTGACATTTTGTACGTACGTTAGTTCCTTTTACTAATTCGTGCCAAATAACGGGTAGTGATCAGAGTGAGACCTGTAAACTCTTGTGAAGCGTTGAGAGTAAACAAACTGGTACAGGAGTTGACAGGTCTTCGCACGGTGACCGTACAAGGTTTGCCGAGTACCGTTACGTGTCCCCACCAAGCCGAGTTGCACCTGATGACTCTCTGCAATGTGCTCTACACGAGGCTTGCAGCATCATCATTAATGTGAGTGACAGAGGACAGCAAAAAAACTGAAGGCGGTAGGAAACCCAGTAAGATCACAATTATCCCTTTCATCGAGGGCAAGTCCCGCCCTTGGCATGAAGGTTCGGCGAGTTTTCATGTCCACACTTATGGATCGGGGATAAACCGTGAAGCTGTGGCCGTTAGTCAATCTTTTTTAGGAATGCGGCTTGCATTCCAATCCCATCTGGAATCGTATTTGCTCGTTGAAGGGATGTGGCTTGTGCAAGGATTCTTGTCCTTCCCGAAAGAATCCGAATCCATTTTGTCATTTACAGAGGGTGGGAGGCTTGGTCGACTTGAGCGGTAGCCGATTCGGGATTTGAGTCTCGGACAGCGCGCGTGGTAAGCGGACCACATGTCACTACACCACCCCTGTCTAGACAGTGGAAAGACTGAAAAGAGTTTATTCGCTCAGATGCACTTATGGCGTTGATATT